>CAAKHD010000314.1:22450-44082 GCA_901007705.1 Fistularia tabacaria | reverse complement strand
TTTTTTTTTTTCTTGCGCGTTGGGGGGCACCCCGGCCGCGGAATTGTGGGCTCCCTCGCGGCCCCCCCCCCCCCCCCCCCCGGGGGGGGGAGGCGGGGCTCCCGGCACCCGCCGTCACCGGACCCAGATCCCGGCTGCAATCCGCCGCTCCCTCCGGTGAGGCCGATTGAGGTAGTACTCGCAGCGAAGTACTCGCACTGCGAAGTACTCTTTTCCAAATACTTTTACTTCTTCCTTCTTCTGGCATGAGTAAATGTCCCGGCGTGTGTTTTCTGCCTCCGAGCAGCTGGAACTCTGTAAGTACCCGCCGAGTACTTGGACTTTGAAGTACAAGTACACGCTCGGCCCAGCCGGCCTTGTACTTGTACTTCTGAACATGCACATGTTCAATCCGGCATCCGTGGTATTTTGTGCAGTTTTTTTGTGCGGAGTATTTTAATCCCCCGAGGAGGAATTGGAAAAAGAGACCTTGTGAGTTCCCATTGTGATGAGAATCTTTAGAACCCGGGAGAAATTGTAGAACCTGTGAGACCTTTAGAGCCTGTGAGAACTTGTTGAACTTGTCTGAACCCTCAGAACCTTTAGAACATGTGAGAATTTGTTGAACCCATTAGAAGATTTAGAACCAGTGAGAACCAGTGAGAACCTTTAGAACCCGTGAGAACCTTTAGAACCTGTGAGAACTTGTGGAACCTGTTAGAAGATTTAGAACCTCTAAGAACCGTGAGAGCCTGTGAGAACTTGTTAGAACCCTCAGAACCTTTAGAACCCATGAGAACTTCTCAAACTCTTAGAACCCGTGAGAACCTCTAGAGACTGTGAGAACTTGTTTAACCGGAGAGAATCTTTAAAACCTGTGAGAACTTTTCGACCATGTGAGAGCCACTAGAACCCGTGAGAACCTCTAAAGCAGGGGTGCTCACACTTTTTCAGCATGCGAGCTACTTATAAAGTGACCAAGTCAAAATGATCTACCGGGTCGATCACAAAAGTGAGAGCTTAAAATTGGAGGTAACTCGCTGATTAGCTTGTTAGTTTTGCTGCACTTAGCGCCGTTGTTTGCATGTGTGCGGTGACCTAACTGTCGCAAAAATTCAGTTGTCATCTGACTGGCTGCCCTGTATATCAGTCAAGTGATGGGCTGGATGATAGGCTGATGTCTATTTTTTTGATGTCATGCGATCTACCAATACTACCTTAGCGATCGACGTATTGAGCACCCCTGCACTAAAGCCTGTGAGGACTTTCTGAACCTGTGAGAACCTTTGAGAACCTTTAGAACCTATGAAAACAGAGGTTTTTTTGCCCTTCCAGTCGAACCAATCTGGAGAACATCAGCTCTTAGGGAACGTGTGTGTGTGTGTGTGTGTGTGTGTGTGTGTGTGTGTGTGTGTGTGTGTGGTGATGGAGGTGAGAAGAGAGGTTCTCCATAAGTGACAGTTCTGGAGGTGCAACCAGCATTTGATGTCATCTATCTATCTATCTGTCTATCTGTCTGTCTGTCTGTCTGTCTGCCATTCCATTGATCTATTTATCATTCTGCCGTTCAATCTATTTATTGTTCTACCATTTACCATCTATCTATCTATAAATTGTTCTATCTTTCTGTCACGCTCCCATTCTATCTATCAATCTATTTATCATTCTATCATTCCATCGTTCAATCTATGTATTTTTCTACCATTCTATCTATCTATCCATCCATCATCGCAGAAGGTTGTGGTTTAGGACCAGCTCTCTGTTGTCTCTCGCTCCTGGTCATCTCTTGCTCTGGTGGTCTTGTGACTGTGGGCAGGCCGCATTTTGTCTTTACCTGCTCTGGGAGCGTGGCAGGAAGAACAGTCCGCTGACTTCCTGCCTTCTCGCAACCACGAAATATTTCAGGCTGCAATGTGGAAGAAACGGGATTGTGCTACATTTGCCCGGACGCTAACGGGTTAGCTTAGGTTCCCCGGGTCGAGCCGGGAACCCAGGAAGGGGGGGGTCAGCATGGGGTGGGGGGGGGGGGGTCGCTGGTAGCACAGCGGCCTGCGGCTGCGGGTTGAGTTTATGATGTGGGGAAATAATCGCAACACCACATCACAACAACAGGAGCCGGCGGGAAGGCGCTAATCCCCCGCCAGATTCGGTTGCGTAAATTCAAATTTGAAAACGCCACCGGAGCATTTTAAAAAGGGACGGGCCGCAGATCGCCTCGCACGGCGGGCCCCCCCGGGGTGTGTCGTGGCGGCCATTGGCGGTGGTGGCAGTGGCAGTGGCAGCGGCAGGCGGCGGCAGCAGCGGTGGCGGCAGCCCCTGCCGTGATTCCTGAGTGTCAGCGAGAAGCAGCTAACTGATGACAATGATAAACAATTGTGGGCTTCAGCATGTCTAATGTGATTGGGCCGCCACCTTTCAGCATGGTGCTTAGGGGCCGCGGCCGGCAGGGGCCGTGTCCGGTGCTTAACAGATGATGTGATGAATACTTGAGCGCACTAAGTTTAGAAAGCATGTGAGGGTGTTCACGTGAAATCCAAAGGACAGGCCAGTCAAACAGGGTCACTGCAGCGACCCGCCATACGCCGCTCGCCAGGTTCTGGTTACACTCGCCCGTGTCGCCGGGGGGGCCAGCGCTGAGTCTGGTGGGTGCCAGTGGGGGGGGACCTGGGCCCTTGGCATCTCAAGAGTCAATCCAATATCATGAAAATACCACCGGGCCCTGAGGGTTGGAGGTAGAAGCATTGTTCTGGAGAACATCAGATCCGACGTTCCGTCGTTCCTTCGGGGTCCGTGGGGGCGGCGGAGCCAATCACAACTGACGCCGATGCAAGAGGCGGGGTTGAACCTGCTGACAATCATCCAAACGTTCATCCCTTCATTCTAGGCCGACGGAGTCTTCAATGGACCCGCCGGTTTCTTGGACAAGATGGAGAACCTGGGGAGAACCCAGGCAGGAGAACCCAAATGTCTTGTTGATACAGAGTTCACTCGTGCAACTCTTCGGTCGAAGATGAGGAGGGCAGGTCCTCCTCCAAATTGGAGAACCTCCTCCGAGAGGGGTCAGAGTAGACCTGTATGTTCTCCACGGTGAAATATTCTAAACCCTCAGTGAGAACCACGGCGGCCATTATGAATGCAATTTTTATACTGCGTTGAGTTCGACATGTTGTACTGTATCGGTTGGTGTCTGTAAGCCCCTCGAACCCGATCCTCACTGAGGACTATCTTCTCACTCTCAGATCTGTCCTCATGAATATGGATGTTTATGTAATTACTGTGTAATAACTGAGTAATAGAAGTTCCTGACGCTCGTGCTTCTCCTCTGCCCCTGCAGCGGCGTGCCAGCTGAGGGTGGCGATAAGAAGCTCCTCCAGGTGGGTGCCCAGCAGCAGCAGCAGCAGCAGCAGAACCTCGTCCTGACGCCGGCCAGCCTCCAGCTTGCCCAGCTCCAAGCCCAGCTCACCCTCCACCGCCTCAAACTGGCCCAGGGGGGCAACGCCGCCGCCGCAGCCTCCGTCCTCAACCAGGTCCTGTCCAATGTGGCCATGTCCCAGCCCCTCTTCAACCAACTGCGCAACTCCGGCGTGGTGGGGAACC
The DNA here is from genome assembly GCA_901007705.1 of Fistularia tabacaria. Lineage (NCBI taxonomy): Eukaryota > Metazoa > Chordata > Actinopteri > Syngnathiformes > Fistulariidae > Fistularia > Fistularia tabacaria. The sequence continues at coordinate 40,506 of CAAKHD010000314.1, read as the reverse complement.
CCCAGGGCGGCTTCCCCGCGGGGGTGCTGGGGTTCCCCTCCTCCGGTTCCGCCTTGGGGCCGCTGGGAGTTGGGGCATTCGGCCAGAACCAGAGCGTCAGACTCAACCCTCAGGGTGGGAGGACCACGGCGGCACAGCAGGGCCCGGACTTCGGGAAAAAGCCTGGGGTGGCCTACCCATCGGACACCGACAGGCGCCTGCAGTACGGCCTTGCGGGGGCCGCGTCTGCCGCCTCGGTTGCCCCTGGCGACGGACAGTATGCGGGGATTAGCACCCAGGCTAACAGCGTGAACAATGCTGGCTTCAAGCAGGACTTCTTCGGGCAGGACGTGGCGAGCCAGCAGGGTGGCTTCGGGGTGGGCGAGCAGGGCGTTTATAACGCCGCCCTGCAAAAGGAGCCCTGGAAAGTCCCCTCCGGTCTGGCGAAGATGGGGATGGCGTCCGACTCTGCCCCCTGCTGGACGCCATCTGGAACGCCGCAGTCCAGAACGGAACTGTACAACCCGGAGGAGCCCACTCCCGAGCCCCCCAAGTTCAACCCCAACAAGCCCGGGGTCGCCTTCAGCGTGCAAGGGTTCGGGGGCTACCAGCCCCCGCCGGCGGGCGAGGACGCCCAGGGCTCAGGCACCAGAACGCTGCAGCCTTACCAAGTCAACGACTACCACGCCCTCACCCCCACCCAGCTGCCCCACCAGTGCAGCATCTGCGACAAGAAAGTCTACAACCTCAAGGTGGGTGAAGAGCGGCGCCCGGTGTGGGAGGCGTGGGGGGGGTCACTTGCTGCCCCTGTCAGTCAACCACTTTGTCTCTTTAAACGCCCCCCCGCCGTGAGCTGATACAAGAGGAATGGAGCGCGGTGGTGAGGGGTGGCGTGGGGGGTCTCGGACGTACACAGCCAGCTTATGTTGGGACGGTGTGTGTGTGTGTGTGCAGGACTGGGACCAGCACGTGAAGGGGAAGCTGCACCTGCAGAACCGAATGCTCTACGTGCACGAGGGGTGAGTCACTCGTAGCCGAACTACCCGGTAAATCAGCGCGATGGTAGCAGTTTAGCTAGCCGGGTGGGATGGCAGGAGCCGTCCCCCCCCCCCCCCTCTCCCACCCAGGCGCTGGACTTGTCTCCTGGCTCTATATACAGCTGTCCTAATCTCTCCCCGAATACGAGCTCTGTCACAAGATACGTGTGCGCTCGCGGGCGCGCCTGGCTAAAATGGGCCTCCTGTGATTGTGGCAGCTCCGCAGCCGTTCCCGCCGCTGCTGCCGCCAGCGTCTACTTCCCCACCGATGGGACCCTCAGCGCCGGAGCCGCAACCTCCATGATCTTCTCCACCGCCGGACAAGGTAGGAGAGGCTAGCGGGGGGGGAGGGGGAGGGGTGGGGCATTGGAGAAATGCTCCTCAGGTGGCTCTAGAATGTGAAACAGAATCGGTCAGCGGTATTTCCGTAGGTATGTGATGGTGTGAGCTAACGCGTTGTTTATAGTCCGCCCTGCCGGGATTGGTCGATTACGACCCCCTCGGGCGAAGCCTCGGCCGCTGACCAGGAGCGCAGGAGAACGTCCAGATGTTCACGGGAAGCTCGACCCTGAACGGCCTCAACATCTGCACTCGTAAAACCTCCCGTAGAGCTAGCTTTATGATGCTAGTCTAAGCGCTAGCGTAAGACAACAAAACCTGCCGCGGTGCGGCGAGACAAACATGGCCGCCGCCGAGCAGCCCGGAGGCTCTCTCGCGCTTCTCTAGATCTTCCTGGATTTCCATATATGGATACGTTTGGAGTAAAACGTGATGAAGAGCGCGTGGAACCCGCTTCGCACCTCCGCGTCCGGCGCGGCGCTCCTCTTCGTGCCGTCACCCCGAGGACTCACGTCTCTAACTGTTTTGGCAGATGTGTCCTCGGGAGCCGGCGCCTCCTACTTGCCAGCTGCAGCCATGAAGACCTTCACCGCGCCCACCACGGGATTTGCTTCCCACTTACCAGAGTCAAAGGTCTGACAAATGTTTGTTTTGGGTGTTTTTGTTCTTTCCTCTCAGTAAAGTCTGGGGGGAGGGGGTTAATCATGGGAACCAAAGGCAGGTTGGAGAACATCTAAGATCTTAATGTCAGAGCCTGGGGGTGAGGGGTGGAGGTTGGTCACATCTGGTTTCATGGAAACAACCTGGTCTTTTGTTCTGCCCTGGGTTCTCCATGTTGGTTCCCTCCATGTTCTCCTGCCCTCGATTCTCCTCGGGTTCCCCCTCTGTTCCTCGCCACGGTTCCAGAAACCGGTCGTGTGAATGAGAGGGTGGATGATTGACAGCTGACCTGTCAAGGTCAGACCCATCCCCCACACTCTGAGGTGGGCCATGATTGGCTCTTGCCACGCAACAATGGATCGAAGACGATGAGTGTATAGGTGGTGGATGTATTGTAGTGTTGGTTGTGTGTTATAAAGTATAACAGAGTAATTACTAGTGTTTTTGGCCTCTATTGATCAACATACAATCTCCAAAGCATCGTTGGGAAAATAAGCCCCGCCCCCTCCTTCCTCCCCCGCCGGCAGCCCGTGGGCTGACGGGTGACGAAGAGCAGCAGCTGCTGACGGGCGTCGATCGGGACGGCGAGGGTCTCTGGAAATACATTTGTGCAAACGATAAGCGCGTTGAATGTCGGTCGTGGTGGTTAGTGCGAGTACAAACACACACAAACACACACTCTGCATGTTGTGTCTAGCAGAGAATCCCCAAACCAAAAAGAATATTAGGAATTTGGAACTTCTATATTTAACTGCAATTCATTTTTCGTGTGTGTGTGTGTGTGTGTGTGTGTGTGTGTGTGTGTGTGTGTGTGTGTGTGTGTGTGTGTGTGTGTGTGTGTGTGTTATTGATATTGATATTGTGATATTAAATCCCTCCCATCAGGCCCTTTGGTTTACAAGAATGATGAACTCAAATTAATAAAAAATATAAATATGAAATATAAATTATAAAATATACAATTATACCAATAATTATAAACATAAACGTAAATTTAAAAACATTGATAAATATAGTGATTAATACATTTATAAATTCTACACAAAAAAATATATATTAATGAAATATAAATAGTGAAATAAGTAAATTCTGAATAATTTAAATCTAATATATAATTAGTTAATGATTTCAGTATTATCTGATCTTCAATTAATTGGAGCATTTATCTGAGTCCTACAATTGTCTTTCCTCTTAGAGGTGGGGAAACTCCTGTAAGTAGAATTTATTAATTGATTAATTTATTGACTTGACATAAATATCGATGGTAGATATAGTTTAATGCCTCCAAGAGCAAAATCACATAATGTATTTTCACGCAAATTAAAACTGAGAGTATTCCCATTCAAACAGTAAGTGCATTCAGAAACCTCAGCAGAACACACGCGGCGCTGAGCCGTGTAACGAGCCTTAATAAACGTGTTATTACACATTTTCTGGCTTATAACCCGTGTCCTGATAGGGACCCGCACACCCCGAGGCCTCGTTACTTCGATTACACCCTGCCAAAAAACTATTTGATTGACATTTGTCGTCCATCCCCACCCCCCCGCCACTCGTCAGTCATGTGTTCTTCCGCTCAGATAACGACCAGCGCTTTTATTCTTCCAGCGGGGGAAATATTTACAGGCTGCGTCCCTTGAGCTAATGTTAGTTGCTATAAACACACACCTGTCCTGCCGGAGCAGGTGCGCTTTTTACTGTTAAAGTGGTGCGTGTGTTAGTGCGTGCGTGTGTGTCTGTGTGTGTGTGTGTCCAACTAGACACGTGTAGTGGTTGTTGTTAATCTTGTTTTTATTGGATTACATTTTTACAAGGCGGAGTCAGTGTTTGTGTGTGTGTGTGTGTGTGTGTGTGTGTGTGCGCTAAACGCTAAATGCTAAAGGATATTTTTCAAATCCATTATGGTGCTCTAGAAGAAACTATATGTAATATTCATGTGATCCCAATGCCTAGATGCGGTGACATTAGGCCCCCTCCAATCCATGCACGCTTGTAGCTGTGCGCGCCCGCAGTTACCCCCCCACCCCCCGCCGCCCATAAGGGTTTGCCAGGCGGCGTCCGGCGACCCACCTTGCGGTAACACAGTAGCCTCATGTGAAAACAGAACTCAAAACAGAGATAAACACGGGATTACAGCTAAACGCTGCCTGGAGTGAGGACCCAGTGGCCCCCGGGGTCACACCCCCGGGCGTCGGCGTCGGGTTTCACCCTGGTGAGAGGCCCGGAAACCGATCCGGGGGCGGGGGGGCAGCTTGCAGGCGCTGGGAGAAACCATCTCCTCCGACATGGATTTGTACAAATAAACAGACACGGCTGCTGGTCGGACTCCAGCAGAACACACTCTATCTCGGGGTGTGTTCGGCCAAGTTTGATTGACAGACGGAGAAGAAGGGCGGGGGTAGAGTGAGGTTGAACGCCGACCAATCGGAGTTCCTGCGCTTGATTGGCAGCTGGCAGCAGAATCGCATACATTACAACGTCTTCTCACCTGGTTCTCAAGCGATGTTTGTTTTTTTAACCTACATTCTATGTAGTAGAAAAAATGTGTGAAATCAATGAACCAAATTCTATTTCTGAGACTGACAAAAAGACAAGATCAGATAATGATACTTCATTCATCCCCATGTAGGGAAATTTGTTTGTAACAATAAATATGATATAAATATAAATGAAAGACACAATTAAAAGGATGAAGACAACAACGAGGATAAAATTAGATAACAAAATTAAATATTTTAATTGGCTATTTAATTTGAAAACATATTTTGCCGTGTACTGTGGATTAGCCCTTTTTTTTATTCAGGCTGACAGACGGATTTTTGGTTTGCTCGAGGTGACACTTCTGTTTTATTTGAAAGTAACCTTCAAGCCAGCGTCTTTTTTGGGGGGAGGGGTTGAAGGTTGCTTTCAAATAAAACAAAAGATTCTCAGACTCAAGAATAGAACGTAAGTGATCCACCTTCAGCAAACCAAAAATCTATCTGTCAGCCTAAATGAAAAAAGGGCTGATCCACTGAACACTGCAAAACATGTTTTCAAATTAAATAGTCAATTAAAATATTTCATTCTATTTTACCTGGTTAATGTGCTTTTTGCTGCTTAACCTCAGCATCAGGGCGGTAAAAGCTCAATAAACCGAATTGACGGTTATTTTGAGTGACAAGAAATTAATTTATTATTCACTTAATGTTAGATGATCGCAATAATCTTCAAATTTAGAATTACATAAAAAAGGAATTAAATAAAATAAATTTAAATACTCCACATAAGCCACGAAACAGAGGAATGGGTTGCCTGCGGCGCTGATGAGCCAGGACCACAGAATTATCCTGAAACTAGAGAACTGCCCTCTTACTCCGGCTGATTTATTTAAATTCAATTAAATTCTTCCTCCCTGCCGACAAGCCACTGGCCCGCCTGGCTGGCCCCTGGCCCCCGGCTACCGTCGGCCGCCCAAGCCAGCCTTGAAAGCGATACAGGCCTCTGCGGTTCAGGACCGTCTGGGACTTCAGACGCATTCGGTATTTTACATGTCGAAAACAGCCTGCGCAAACAACCGAGACTCTTGTTCTCCAATATTCCGGGAGCATAAACAGCCTATTTGTGGATCTGTTTATTGGGCCCAACCTGCAGCGACCTTTGCCGCCGTCACAGCTCCCGCTCTGGCATTGGAAGCCGTCAATGTCAGCCCGCCGGGTGGAAACCATTAAGCTTTTGTGCAGGAAATTTGGTAATCCGCCGCCCCGCCCCACCCCTTCCCGACTCCTCATCTCCCCCGTTTGGGTTTCATGGATGGACTTCACCAGCTGGAGGATGAAGAGCGGCCTTCATCATTTCATGGAGTTCAGTGCGGCTTAGGAAGGTGTCAAAGCGCCGTGAGCGACAAACATGGACGGGATTGGCCCCTGTCTGAAAGCCTGATCGTGGAGGAACTGCACAAAATGGGCTGGGAATGTGAGGAAACGATCTGGAACCAATCAGATGTCGCCGTCTTGCAGGGGCTATGATTGACAGGTTAAGCCACGCCCCCTTGTCCCTGCGCGTGGGCTAAATGGCACTGATGATGAATGAGTGAATGAGTGATAAGCCCCTCTGTCAGCCGCGAGGAGAATCTATGGACCTGTTTATTGTTTCTGTTTTAGAGCGAGGGATGCGGAGAACCTCAGGTCAGTGTTCTGGGTCCTCTGTGGGGGTTCGAATCAAATTTGCGAGATGTCTGGCGGCCGTCAGCCGACAGGTCTGTAAATCCAAAGGAGGAAAACTTTATTATCACTGCCGCACTTCTGCCAGAGCCCTATAAATAGGGGCGGTGAGGTGGGCCGCCTGGACCAGAGGAAGCGGCGTGATGTGCGATGCGGTCGTGTTACACCGACGCCGGTAACCTTGAGTCTGACGCGCCACGCATTCCAGCAAGCGACGCTGACGTTATATGTACTTTATTTATGAATTCCAGGGGGATGATGGCGAAACCTGTGGCCTCATTGTGTCAACACCCCCCCATACCTTTAAATATAACCCCCCCGTGTAACAACCAGCTAATTGGAATAGCTTAGCAGGTCTGTAATGCTAATCTGAAATGTGTATGAAATTATTGTCCTCCTGCAGCCGTTCCCACCCAGGAAGGCCACCGGGGGGCGCGTTGTCCACATTTGCAACCTCCCCGAGGGCAGCTGCACCGAGAACGACGTCATTAACCTGGGGCTGCCCTTTGGCAAGGTCACCAACTACATCCTGATGCGCTCAACCCACCAGGTACGGCGCGTCGGCTATTTCGCGTTAACACTCCCTTTGGCAGACTTCCTGTTTGGCGGTACCGGTCTGTACATCCCTCAGACACGTTCGCCTCCTTGTCGTTTAAAGCAGCTGTTAAAATTCCCATCTGACAGCCATTCTGCGAATGTTGCCGCCCCCGGGCGGGCTGAGGGGAGCGACTCGCGTTTGGCCGGACGATTTCTGCTCATCCTCGCCGAGATCACAGGGTTTATTTTCCCCCTCACCTGTTGGGCGAAACGATGTTCTTCGTTTAACGAGCTGGTGGCGCGGGCAACGCTGCAGTTCGGGGGGGTTATTTATCGGCGGTGGTATTTATTAGCCCTATCGGATTCACCACCTGTGATACTAAAATGGTGCTGTTGGTTAATAGGCCTGCAATTTATTATGATAATAAAATGTGACCTGCCCCAATGCGCTTGCATCCAAGATGCCCCCCTGCGCGCCACCCCCGCCCGATTTATGTTCATTTTCCGCCCTCCCATCAGGCGTTTCTGGAGATGGCGTACATGGAGGCGGCCCACGCCATGGTTCAGTACTACCAGCTGACCCCGGCTATGATAAATAATCAAAAACTTCTCATTCGGATGTCAAAAAGGTACAAGGAGCTGCAGCTGAAGGTAAGTGAAGGCCACACGGGGTGGGGGGGGTTGCACCCTCCCTGCCCGCCGTTTAACTTTTCTTAATCCCACCTGTGCAGAAACCAGGTAAAGATGTTCAGTCCATCATCCACGACATCACCTCTCAGCGGGAAAGAGACGAAATGCAAGAGCTCGAGCAGTAAGGAGACATTTCCTTTCTCCGTGAAAAAAAATGAAATTGTGGGTGCGCAGGCGCGAGAGCGGGCTAAGGTTTTATTGCGGCCCCCGTCTTGGTTGGGAGTTCAGGGCGTGTGGTCAGAAAATGCGCTCTTTTGGCCACACCGGGATGTTAAGGGGTGCGGCAGTGCGCCCTCGCACCGCCAAGGCAAGGTAAGACATCACGCCACGTGAGGTCAGGAGGTCCTCTTGAGAGGGAGGGGACACAAAGGGGGAGGGTAGCTCTTCCATAAGTGAAGCTGAGCTTGCAAAGCACAGCGGGGGTTTACTAACATGATGCTCCTGTCACCCCTTGCAGCTACATACCGGACAGAGCGCGCTCCCGTAGCCCCATCAGCCGCTCGCTCAGCCCCCATTCGCACAGCCCCAGTTTCACATCTTGCAGCTCTGCCCACAGCCCCCAGGGGGCGTCGTGTAGGCTGCAGGAGAGAGGCAGCAATGGCTTGGGCCCCCACCGGGGCTCCTGGGACTGGTCCCCGCACTTCAGGCGGGGGGAGGACGACAAGGAGAGGAGGAATGGGGGCGGTGCGGACGACGAGCGGGGGGTCGAGCGACGCAAGGCCTACCAGAAACCCATGGAGTACATGGGCTCCAGGTCTGGAGATGAACGGGGAGGAGGTGGCGGAGGAGGTGACGATGGGATGAGGGGCAGCAGAGACCGGTACCCGCGAGGAAGCCCCCAGGGCGTGTCCTTCAACTCCTACAGGAAACTGGATGACGACTTCTACCTGAAGGAACAAGTGTACAAGTCGGAAAAGTCAACCAGAACCTCTTACCAAAGACACGACTCCAAGCCCAAGAGGCGGGACTGCAGCGACTACCACAGCAGATCCAGACACTTAGAGTTCGAGATGGCGGATGATCCGCAACGAAAGACGCCTGAGGATAAGAGGCAGGCGTCACCTGGCAGGGGGAGGAGCAAGAAGACCAGCAGGAGGTACAATGTCCCTGTGGAGAAGCCCGAGAGGGACAGTACCATGGACAGTACTGTAAGTTGTCCACTTCAAACGTAGTTCTCCCGCAGCCATTTGGTACGAACCAACTTCTTCCCTTCATTTTTCAGGATCGACAGTCCAAAGAGGAATCTGCTTCTCCTCAGAGGAGAAGCAAATCCAAAGAGGCTCCGGAAAGTACCAAAGATGATGTACGTGAGATCCTCAACCCCAAAAACCAAGTAATGAATTCCGGGTTTGTTTTAAAACCTCCATGTTCTTGATCCACTTATGCAGGAGAAGGAGACAGAAAGTGCAGAGAACACGGACGAGGAGTGCTGGTACCCGAAGAACATGGAGGAACTGGTCACTGTGGATGAAGTGGGAGGAGAGGATGACTCCATCATAGAGCCTGACCTTCCTGAGCTGGAGGACTTTACCTCTTGCCCAAAGGAGCTTGCAGAGGAGGCGGCGGCGGAGGAGGGCTCATTAGTGCCCACCTCCTCTGTGGAGGTGAAGGAGTTGTCCTGTGAAAAGTCAGATGTGGAGGAGCCATGTGGGGGCACTGGAGAGCGCCTGGAACCACCCGCCACCGAGAAAGTGGCTAACGGCTCGGCTGGCGCTAATGCGGGCGAGCAGAAAGTTGCCGCCGTGACATCTGAGGAGCCGGTCTCCAAACTGAGTGGATTCCCCGGCGAGGAGTTCAAAGCGGCACTGGAGGAAGCCTGTCCAGAGGAGAAGGTGACCAACAGCGAGTCGGTCGATGAGGTGCTAGAGAACCACATCAGCGCGTCGGAGGACAGCAAGAGCTGTGACACGGAGCCACTGATGGAAACCCCGGTCCCCGTCATGCAACACAAGGATGGCAAAACAGGTAGAGCAATCCGCCGCTGCAATGGTGGCTTGCAGGTGGAGCTGCCAGGACAGGAAGTACCATACATCTGGAGGTGTGCACCAGAAACTTGGCCATTGTATTTACCACGTGGACCTTCATGGAAGCTCTCTCTTTGTCTCCTCCACAGAGATGGAGACGCCCTCCTCCTCCCGGGATCAGGACAAGGCTGTCCACGAGCGCAGCATCCCGCTGGGTGAGTGCGCCGCGCCTGCCGTCGACACTCGCGCAGCACCTCGCCGCTGGTGTGCCATTCCAGGGGAGCAGATTCCAAAAGAAACCATCGAGGCTGTCGACGTCTTTTTTGTCCGGGCTCTCGTTTAGCTAACATGGCGCTACATAAAATAGACAGGGTAGCAGCCGTGGCAGGGGGTTGGGGGTCATCGGGTTTCATTGGCTGGATTAAACTCAGTCCAAGAGTCCTTTAGCCGGTCTGTATTGAATGTCTGCGGCCGGTGGAGCCTTGAGCCGGTTGTCTTTGTGCTAAAGTTAAAGTGTTATCGTCGACACCATTAATAAGCGCTCTGACAACCTGTTGCATTAACACTCTAATTGGCTGGAATTGCCGGCCTATTTCTGCACGCTGCTTCTGAAATGCACCCCAGAGAGAGGCGTATTTATATTGTCATTAGGCCTGGAATGACACTGCCCGTGTCGAGCTGCCGCGCACAGACCCACATAAGCTCTGCTAGTCCCTCCACCCCCCCGGCAGATGACATTCCATGGGCACGCCGCCGACCCTTGTGGCTATGTCTGTTGTCTCATCCCCTTCAGAATGTGTGTGTTCCTGGGAAAAAACACTTTTTTTAGCTCCATTTTCACAAAATTTCACAAATGGGTTCTCCTCCATGTTCTCCTGCCTAGCTTTTCTCCAGGTTCTCCATCTTCCCCCTACAGTCCACAAACAGTAGGTTCAACGAGGACTCTAAATTGTCCAAAGGTGTGAATGGCAGGGTGAATGATGGAATGATTGACAGCTGACCCATCCAGGTTAAGCCCCGCCTCTTGCCTGCTATCAACAGGAATCACGCCACAACTGATCTTGTGAGCAGGATAAGCAGTAAAGACAATGAATGAATGAATGGGATGGAGCCACCCCGCTTCACAGCAGCTAACATGTGAAATCACAGCTTCCCCTTTAGAGGGAGCTTTGTACTGAAAAATCACAGCTTCCCCTTGTGACGTAATGGCTTCCCCTTCACAGTGTTGCAACCTAACCAGCTCGTTGACCTCCTGCAGGGGTGGAGTTCGTTGTGCCGAGGACCGGCTTCTACTGCAACCTGTGCGATCTGTTCTATACCAGCGAGGAGGCGGCCAAGACCACGCACTGCCGCAGCACGGTTCACTATAGGAACCTGCAGGTACGCCAGGAGGGGGAAGTAAAAGTGAAGTGTTTACATCGTTTAACTTACGGATAAGCTTGCATGTTGAAAACTCACCCGTCTGGTGGACTGATCCTTCGGGTTCAACCTGGTCTCTCCCTGGTGACTGTAACCCTGCCAGTCCCAAGGGGGGGTTAATTCCCCCACAAGGCCGCTAGCAGGCTAATCAGGACTTGCCCTCCCGGCCAAGTGACCCGGCAGGTTCGACCTGGTTACGGCAGGTGATAGAGGGTGACGTCGCTCCGACCCGCCTCTTTGGGCAGCACCTCACCCAGCAGGCTGGAGCTGCAACACACACACACATCCCGCAGACACACATACACTCGCCGCGCGCCGGCCATCTCCGTATTGGGTTTCTGTTTACCCTCCGTTCGGCAGCGAGCGACTCGCCCCCCGCTGGCAGCTGAGAGCAGCAGGGGAAGATGATTCCCCCTGCCACATTTGTTGAGGCGCATTCCAGCACCGTGAAATGTTTTAAGCAGTTGCGCTGTCCGTCAAAACTGTGTGCGCATACGTGCACCCCCTGCATGTTATAGGTTTATTTTGAGCCTGAATTTTTATTTTACTTACTGGTTTACAAGGCGTTTTATGGACTCGCCGGGGGGCGCTCCTTTGCATGGCGGCCGACTCGACGATGTGCCAACTGTCTGTGGGCATCAGCAAGACGGGCGTATCCTTGTTAAAACTGTCTAACAATAAAAACGACGATACTCAGAAACCTTATTGATAATAATTAGATAAATACATTTTATTTGAGGCGGCTTACTCGACACTCAAGGACACCTTACAGACATATACATAAACACAAAATACTCATTTAAAAGAAACAATTGAAAATAAAAGTGACGCTGCACGTGTTTTTACTGATTATATATTTTTTATATTCTTTATATTTATTACTTCTTTATTTTTTTATGTATGTTTATATTTTCTTGGATACTTATAGATCTTACTGCTGCACATTATTAACCACCTCTACTGCATGACCCACTTTCCGCTTTCTTGTGTAATTTGAATTTTCCCCACTGTGGGATGATTCAAGGAATATTCTATTCTTCAAAAGTGATCAATAAAAGAAATGCAAAAATACAAAATAATAAATAAAATAGAAATTAATTGAAAAATACAAAATAATAAATAGATAACCCAGAAATAAATAAACAAATCCAAAATAATAAATAAATAAAATACAAAATGATGAATATATAAAATAGAAATTAAAAATGAATACAAAATAACAAATAAATGAAAAAATAATAAATAAGTAATGAAAGTGACAGAGAAGCTGGCGTCAGATGGAATAGGCCATCTTAAACAGCTCCCCAGCACTTTAATTAAATATTCGCAGATTTTAGGAGACGGTTTCCATGTCACATTAATGATCTGACCTGCAAAGACACTATAAGTGATTTGACACTCCAAGTCTTAGTTCTAGGTTTCATTTCTGATCAGTTGATTTCCTGCTTTCTGTTTATTTAAGTTCTTGTCCTTTTTTTATGCGATTTATTCCTCCTCACAGAAGTACCTGTCCCAGCTGGCCCAGGAGAGTCTGATTGGCGCGCTCACCGAACCGTCGACCACGCACTGACAGCGTGACCTCTGACCCCACTGAGGCTACGTGGATGCCGCCGTACGTGATACTCCCAGGACAACCATCTGTACACGCACACACGAAGGCGAATGTACAGAGCGGCTATTTGAACCCATCACTTTCTCGCAAGTTCCTCTCACGGATTCTTTGTGGTGAAAACGTTTTCTCTCCGTCCGGTGTATGGCGGTGTCATGGAGCGTTCCAGCTCAGGGACGCTCGTGGAACCCAGCGGAGGAAACCTCACTTAGCTTGGGACACTTTCGGATTCGTGCCAAAGGGAATGAATGAATGAGCCCAGTTGAAAGACAAAAGAAGAAGAGAACTGGGGTAAATACTCAGGTTTATTGTACATGTAGAAATGGATTTTAGTGTGAACCTCAACTGGACAGTATTTGCATTTGTACCGGCGATGGGCGTCTTTTTAGCGCGTGTTGTTTCTCTTTCTCCCCCCCGGCGATGAAACCGGACCATGTGATTTGATTGATGGGTGACAAGTGAGCAGCGGTTCTGTCTGAGAGGGATTTCCTCGGCAGGCTGTTTTGTATACTGTGAATACCGATTCTGCGACGGCGATGACCTTGTTTGTTTTCCCCGCCGTGGGATTTTTCTTTTTTTGCATCAATAAAAAGTCGCTTCACGATGTTTGGAACGTCGAGTGTGAATTCTGCTGTTTTCTTCAGTTCGTGTCGGAATATTCGATATTGTGAGTGATATCATCTTGGAATTGAGGTTTTTAAACAAGCAGACGCTCAGGTCTATTGTGAAAGAGCTCCCCCTGGTGTTGGGGTAACATAATAACTCCCTTTTTTTTTTTCCCTGACATGAACTCCTGTCTACCTCCATTACCTCAGGTATTTGTTCTTCACCCTAATAATTGTATTTCATACAACCATTCATTCATTCATTATCTACACTACTTATCCTGCTCTCAGGGGCCCGGTTCCGTGCTGTCATTGGGCGAAAGTTGGGGTTCACCCTGGAGCGATCACAGGGCCCCCGCACAGAGAGGTACAATTCACCCTCTCATTCGCACATCACATAGAGACAACCATTCATTCTGTCGTTCACACCTCATATAGACATACAACCATTCACTCACTCATTCACATGTAATATAGAAACATAAAACCATTCACTCTTTCACTCCCATGTCATACGGAGACATGCAAACATTCATTCGCTTAATCACGCGGCTGGACAGTTTTGGGTCTATCCACTATGCCGGGGCGGTTGAACAAAACTAATCTGAATACTGTGCATCTTTTCCCCGTTTGAGTCACAGTCTTACTTTATCAAAGTTCTTCCACAAAACCAAAGTATTTTATATTTCTATTTATGTACTTGCTGTTTAATTCTTTTCAAATTTTGGTTGTCACTGACTTTGACTTTTGTTGAGACTGTGATAAAACAAACATACGATATGAACTCGTAGCGTGCTTTTATTAATAATCTACCCAGTGCTGACTAAAATGGCCACAGATAAAGTATTACATTAAAGGGGTGTTTTAAAAGGGATAACAGCACAATGTAATATACTGTGATCACCCAATGATGTCTGCCGACTGTGTACTTTTTACTTGCTCATGTAAGTACTTTTCCACCACTGGAAAAAAAAACTCCCAGTATTAATTTAGTGAACAAGTATTTATTTCCCTAGCGTCAAAACCATAAATTCCATAAATTATAAATATAGCACTTATTTTTCATCAGCAGCTGTGTGTTTATACACAGCGCCTCTATGAGCTGATACCTTGATATTCCTTTTAATGTTGCAGAATAATGGCAGGCAAATCAGAACATGCATAGTTATGAAATACGTTAAATGTAATAATAAAAAATCCTTTGTGAATACTTGTTTCGTCGTTTTTTTTTAACTGGTAGGTTCGTTTAACACGGGGAAATAGGACTGTATAGGAGTGGATGTTTTAAGCTCCGAGTTAAATATTTAGACAGAATGGTATGTTCTTTGTTTAAAAAGTAAAAAACACACAAATCCTTCAGTACACGAACCAGCAGCCACCTGCAGTTCTCAAAGACGACGCTAGGGGGAAGCATATACTCAGCGGGCCAGAAGAAAATGCCAGAAGAAAATAAAATCCCGCATTTTCATTGGCTGTGTCTCATTTTTAAAAAAAACGGCACCCGCGGGCCAATCAGATAAGAGAACAGCGGTCGTACGTGCCGAAGTTGCTGGGTAGAAAACAGGACCACAACAAGCGTCCATGTCTCACTCCGGCGGCTCTCATTCTGCAGACGGGCGCTCCATTCCCCTGTGAGTCCCGTTTCTCGGCCAGCCGTCATCTCGAAGAGCCAGGGCGACGGCGTCCTTCGCCCGGGGCCGACCATCGGCACCCGGCCGCTGACTATGCAAATATTAGTACCGAGAAGCGGCGGCTCCTGGCAGTCTACATTTACATAAGCTGATATTTCCTTCGAATAAGATGCATTGTCGTTTTGAAATATTGGAGAAAAAAGACCGGAAAGTGTAGTTTTTATTACAATTATTAGTATTTTTCACAGGAGTGGTTGTGTTACTGTTGAATTTAGTTAAAGGATTCGGTATTTTTGACGCAGCCGGGAGCCTTTAAGCTAGTGCAACGTTAGCCATTGTTTGTCAACAGTGGCTGTGAATGGGGGGCGGGGAGGAGGGGGGTTGCGCCGCAGCAAGTCTGGCCTTGTTTACTTTGTTTAATTAAAAGAAAAAAAACCGATTTGAAACTCGCTGAGCCATTTCCCCTTTTCTTTCTTTCTTTCTTCCTTTTTTTTTGCTTTTGACTTGCACTCTTCACGCTGCAGCATCAGCACTGTATCGTTGAACATGGCAACCGATTGCGAGGCCTGGCTGAACTCCAACCCAGTGGGTGAGTTTCGATTTTTTTTTTTTTTTTTTTCATTTAAATACCCCCGATCAGATGCCACCTATCTGGGGCTTCTGTCATTTGTTTATTTACTATATGGCTGCGGATGTGGTTCACTGCTTGCTTTCCTGCGCGGACTGCTGGTTTCTGCGCTCATCCTGCTGCTCGTGTTGCGTTCACTGGTCGCTAACGGATGGTAAAGTTCAGTTTTCAATCAAAGAACAGCGCTGAGAAGAAATAATCTGGTTTTTATTTTGAAATTAATGTACTGTTTTGTTTAAATTCCGAAAGGGGATGAGGACCTGAGCGACTCCTTTGTGTCTGGGGACGAGGACAACGGCAGGGTGGTCAACAACAAGAACGTCATCAATGAAATCAATGGCAACTGGCTGTCGTCGTGCAGCAACAGCATCCACGAGGCCTGTCTCAAGGCGAAAGCCAAGCGGAGGCTGAGGAAGAACTCCTCCAGGGACTCGGGCCGGGGGGATTCGCTCAGCGACACCGGGGACGTGGTGCGCGGGGGAACGGTGGCGGTTCCGACCAGCCCGAAGAGCAAGCTGCTGGACAGGAAGTCTCGGCTGGGCAAAGGCAGGGGTCTCCCCAAAAAGGGTAAGGAAATAAGACAAGTGTGCTTCATGCCCATGTGACACAGACGGGATAAACAGGGCTGAGCCCTTTTTTCCTGTTGTTCCCACAGCCGATTAAATGTCGGTCAAAGAGCTGCGGGTCTTCAAAGACCGCCTGCAGTTGTCATGTGGTTGTTTTTTTTTTTTGTGTAACTCCAAGGAGCCCTAAACCTGTTGGCATGCAAGCAAATGGCAAGGAGATTGGCGTCATTGGTGTTACCCCTAATTGTTACTGTGAGTTTTATCATCTTTGGGATGTGACCTGATTTTCCCATCCTTTTATAGATGAGCTAGTTTGAAATTTGAAGGAAATACAGTTTCAGCCAGTTGCTCTCCTTCCTTGTTCTTAACCCTGAATCATTACAGCTGAGCTCCTCTGGACATTTATCTCTCCTCACTGCAGCTCCACCGCCCACGATATAGGACCTGCATTTTTGTCCCGGCCAAGCTCAGTACATTCAGTTCTTTCGCCGCACAGCAGATCTGGATCAAGTGTATGTTTTCTTGGCACAGTGCCCCCCCCTTTTTTTCTTCTTCCTGTTATGTAACGGTGCAGCCGCACCAGTGGAGCGCTGTAATTTGAGGTATGTGCTCTCCTGCATCAAAAGCGCAAGCGCCGCCGCTTCAGGAGCGAATCCCATCTCGGCAGACATGACGCGAACACTTGGGTCCCAGGAGCTGGGTGCTCCCACGCGGCTAAACGCGCTGTGCCAAACACGGTCATATGCCTCACACTGCTGGGGACTAATGGAGATTCTAAACCTGGTGACACAAGCTGCTTTGGCTTCGTAGTTCTTAAACCGTCTGCAATCTGTTGGTGCAGATTTCAGTCCCAGCAGATGTTTGTTTTTTATATCCTGTTTTTGAGGCGTCAAAGGAGGGATTATTTCACAGGGTGTTTGCAGGGAAAAAAATTGGCATGAGTGTCGAACCGATTATATCCTGAAAATCTAATCTCTAAAGCATCATTGATACACAGATACAAACACCCAGATGGTTTGTGCTGCTGGACCAGGTTATCCTGAAGATGTGTTTCTAATGTGGTCCAGACTGGAGTATCTGGTTCACACACACACACATTTGTATTTTTATCTGACATGTCATCTATACTGGGCATTTGTACCGCTCACACTCTCCTGGGACCTAAAAGGAGGAACTGGAATAGCTTTTACCACTTGACCTGTTTGCTAGCATCTTTAGCAGGTCAGTCTCTCTGTTGAATCTGCTAGAGTGCCCTGTCAGATACTGTCTAATATTAACATCAATATTTTACATTTTTTTTAATTATTTTTGTGTACCCCTGCCCACACCACAGTAAATGTCTCGCTCTGTGTGTGTGTGTGTGTGTGTGTGTGTGTGTGTGTCAAGGTTAACAATGCCTCTGGTTGTTGTGACAGTCATTTGTTTTCATATTGCCTGGCCTTTACTTCAGCAATTTTACCACATACTTGCAGCGCTCAGGGCCTCGCCTCCCACTCCGGAGACTGGCCTTATTGATCAGGAAATTTGTCTGAAAGCGGACCTTTGCATCGGCATTTCCAGATCCAAGTACCTCCTGAGGAGGAAATGAGCCAAAAGCTCAATCATCTGACGGAGACTTACAACTACTTAACGAGATTTAGGAGGGGTCTCCTGGTGTAGTTGTGCGTCACGTTGCATTATCACCATCACCAATTTTTTCACGGACTTTGATCCGAGATGCGAAAAGGAAAGCGCTCAGGTGTGCGCTTTCTTTTACAGATCTTGTATCTGTTCTCCATCTTGTCCACACAAATATTATCTTAACGCCGTCACCGACCTTCTTGCAGGTGGCGCCGGAGGCAAAGGTGTGTGGGGCCGATCGGGCGAAGTCTACGAAGCAGAGGAAGTGGACGAGAAAGACCCCAACTACGACGAAGCTCAGGTGCAAAGCACAGGGACAAAATGTCCCAGCTGACCCTGGGCTGAAGGGAATTGGTCAAATATTCAACCAATGGGATACCAATCACTCTTCTCTCCTGTTTTTTTTAGTAGTTGATGGAAATAGATTTAATAAATTTCATTATTAGCGCGCACACGCACACGCACAGAGCTTAAATGGACATTTGCATCGACTTGTTTTTGTGTTCCTGCTTGTTAGTCCACCTTACCAGCTGGCTTTATGTGTGTGTTTACAGGAAAACTGTGTGTATG
>CAAKHD010000314.1:1538-19278 GCA_901007705.1 Fistularia tabacaria | reverse complement strand
TGCATCTATGTCCACGAGTATAAATGGTTATAGCTCGTTTTCTGGGCATTTAGCCGTGTCTGTGCATTTGTGTATGTGTGTGTGTGTGTGTGTGTGTGTGTGTGTGTGTGTGTGTGTCGCATCTCACCACAGTGACGTAGACTTCACTTCCTGTTTGTTTGAACCAGCACTGCCACACACACCTTGCTCTGCTCACCGAGGTTCAGATGTCCTCCACCATGTGAATAACAGACAGCTATCTGTGGGACAAACCCACGTGTTTGGGTTTTCTTGTTGTTTTTTTATTTTTTACATCTGTGTTTGTGTCCTGTCTTTCCTCCAGCTTGTGGGCCAGTTCATTGCCCGCGCCGTCAGTGACCAGATACTCTCCAAGAGCTTCATTGAGGGCTACAAAGGCCGAGTGGACTGTCAGTACACCAGGTGTGTGTGCGTGTGTGTGTGGTGTTCCCGGAATGCCACTTTTCATTCGAATAAATTCAGATTTTTCTGAACGTCGATCTTCTAGGGCGGCACTCGACAGGGCAATGGTGCTGCTGAAGATGAGTATGGACGGCCTTCGCATTGACAACCAGTGGGGCACAGGTGGAGGCCAGAGGCCGGTCACGCTGCTCGTCAAGGAGGTGAACTTGCTGGGGAGGCAGAAGAGGTGTTTGATGTCCGGGCGGTTGGAGAAAGATGAACAGAGGTGAACGTCCTCCTGCCCCTTTTTTCCTTTCAGATGAACCTGCTGCTGAAGGAATACGTTCTCTCCGGGGACAGCAAGGAGGCCGAGAGGTGCCTGAAGGACTTGGAGGTTCCCCATTTCCACCATGAGTTTGTTTACGAGGTGAGCGAACCAGACAGGAGGTGGTTCCAGTGTGTGATTTCCATAAGGTGCTGGAGAGCGAGAATCCCAGATCCGAAGGTCTCCCTTCATCTCGACTTAAAATCCACACCGTTTCTGCTGGATCCCGTTCACCTGCAGGCCATCGTGATGGTCCTGGAGTCCAAAGGAGAGAAGACCTTCAACATGGTTGTGCAGCTGCTGAAGTTACTTTCTCTGTCCTCCATTATCACCGTGGACCAAATGAGAAGGGTGAGGCGCCGCCCTCTGTTTAAGTCCAGTACTGCATGCATATCGACGAGCTGCTTGCCTGGCTGGCAGCGTCCCTGGGGAGTCCTTCATCGTCTTTGTTTACCCCGCAGGGCTACGAAAGAGTTTACATGGACATTGTGGAAATCAACATCGACGTCCCCCGCGCCTATTTCATCCTGGAGCAGTTTGTGGAGCAGAGCTTCAGCCTGGGAGTGATAGACGTGAAGATCAGAGATCTGTGTCCCTGTCGGTAAGTGCGCACTCAAACTCCACGTGACACCTAAATATTTCCCTTCTTAGTGTTTCTTTTTTTTTTTTTAATCCTTTTTTTTAATTCTACCATGTCTCACCAGGGGCCGGAAGAGGTTTGTCAGCGAGGGAGACGGAGGCCTAGTCAAACTTGAAAGCTGAGATGTTGTTTTTTGGGTTTTTTTTATGCTCCAGATTTCCTGCAAGGAAAGGAGGGGGGGGGGGACTACTTTTTTTACCTGCATAGTTTTCTGAATATTTTGGTCCGTTTCTCCTCTTGAATAGAGAATTCATCTGTGAAAAAGGAAAAAACAGCAACAATGCACTATCAATCGAACCTTGATCACGTTTTCCAAAGTGTCTAAACACACTTGGTCATAAGCTAACCCTTAAAGTGCCACGACTCTGCGTGTTGTTTTGTACATTGTCCACCTGATTTCACTGCCACTCCCCCTCGTTTTTTTTTTCTAGAAAGCAGCGTTTGTACAGAGGTAATTGGTTTGTGGCAAGAGCTTTATAAAAAGGGTCAAAAAGAATAAAGGGGGGCGCTGGCTCCCCCAGTATCTGCTGTTTCTAAGCTGTGTGACTCCTCCTTTTCTCCTCCTAAGCTCGAACCAAGACTGAAAACGTGCAGCCGCGGTTTGTTTATATTATCTAAAACATCTTTCCGAACTCCAACGGCAGGTGGAGCAGCCACTTTCCTCATCTTGGGAGCTGAATTTAGCTTCGGCGGCTGCACAAACACAGACGCACACAAGTTACCATGGAGACCCCTGTAGGAGGCTCCTCTGCTCCAGACTAGCCTCAGGGTTCCCCAACGTTCCTTCAGGTTCATCTATAAACTGCAGTGCTGCTTGGCCAGGGCAGAGCTGCGCTATTCACAGATAAAGACCAATAACACTGTCAATCATTTGTGATCATTTATTACATTTTCACATAATTTCTAAAAAATGAGTTTTTATTCTATCAGTGATACAGTTTCATTCAGCTGGAAAAAAAACATGAACACTCGGGACAGGAAGTGATTGCCACCACCTCTCCCATCCTCTGATTTGTTTAGGCTTCACATCTGAGATGATAAAGCCCAGAGTGTCACAGCAGTTGCTCGGTTCTCCTGGTCTCTTGAAAATGTAACTATCCAATGCAAGCTCCAGTTTGGGTAGTGGTAAATGATTTTCACCCACTCATCAGTGCTTCCTGTATAAAGATGTAACACAGCAGGAGTTCTCAAACATTTTAGCATGAACATCTCAACAAACACTTATACTGGACAGTGTTGTAAAATATGGGTTTCATGGAGTTCCCTTCTCTCCTTGCCCCTGATGCTGTTACTGCTCCTTCGCCGCCAGCTCTTGCTGTCTGACCGCCTCTTGAGCCTCCAGCTGCATCTTCTCCAGCTTCTCCAGCGTGACTGACTTGAGCGGGAGGAGCTTGGGCTTACACAGAACCATGGTCGGGACGTCCTCCATGGAGAGTTGCCCTGGCAAAGAGGAAAGGCAGTCAGACAGACACAGAAATTCTCTCATTTCAGAAAACTAGAGTTGGACTTGATGCAGGTGGAACCTTTGGATTATACAGAGCCTGTCTGCAAAGCAAATCTGTCATGACTGTGTGTGTGAGTGTTTACATTTTAAAACTCAATACACTGCAGGTGTGTGCAGGCCACAGAGCAGCCCCGAGCTCAATCTGAGTAGTACGACTACTGAGAAGGAGTTTTAGGTAACAGCCCTCTCCTTGTGCTGAGGTGTTTGTTTACCGCTGTCGCCAAAACAGCTGAGTACTGTTGTACCAACCTTGTTTGGGCAGAACCTCCCTGAATATCGACTTCACTTCCGGCATCGTGTCAGGAAACCAAGGTCTGGTGACTGGAAGAGAATTCATTCACTTTGAAGCCTCACACCGATGAGACCGTTTGTGTGTTAAAGCTCATGTTAATACACGGGTAAATATGGAAGATGCAACAGATAACCAAATAAAACAAAACGCCACGGATAATTAATTTGATATTACTTTGGAGATAGAAATAATCGCTGTACGGGACCAGAGATCTGAAAGCAAGCGGATGCTTTTATCTAGCAACTATCTATCTAGCAAAAAGCGCCTCGCCGAGAAGCTAAGCAAGGCTAACATAGCGCCGTATTGCCCGGGGTCGCTAACATACATCACATTAATTAAAGGTGACGTATTGTTTTCACGAGTGTAAAGAAATAATAATAACAATAATTATATTCCAGAATGTCGGGCTATTTCCGAATTTTCGAGAAGCCAGCGTTACCTTCGGCAGCCAGCAGAAACTACAGCGGTTGCTAGGACACCGCTCTCGCGAGATCTTGCTTCAACGAGTCTCGTAGTCATTGCTCTTTAGCGGCATCCTTGGTAGCGTTCGATGTTACAGCCAGAATGTCCGTGACGATCCATCCATCCATCATCTGCCGCTTACACATACAAAAAACATTCACTCATTCAATCGGGGTATTTTTTTTTCCCAAATTAACCTGCTGCATGTTTCTGGACTGTGGGAAGATTCCGGAGAAAACCCACGCAGGCATGTGGAAACTGCAAAGTCCACACAGATAGGTCCCCTGTCGGAATTGAACCACAGTCCTTCGTGCTGTGAGGCTGAAGCACTAACCACTACGCCACCGATCTATACATATATTAATTAAAAATTATATATATATAGTTAAATATACGTGTTTTGGCCTCACATTTCGTTTATCATTGTACTGGCTTTTGAAAGTTTACTTTTCAGCAATAATCTGTCTTCAAAAAAAACACAATCCATCCTGGAAAAACATTTTTCCGGATGTAATTGCATTGGAAATCTTTTAATTCTATTTTACTCAAATGTGAATGGATGTATATTTACCTGTAATTAATCTTTTTGTGGTATTTATTTTCACTACAAAAGTCCTGGAGCATTTGATTAATTGTTTAATTAGCACAGACTGAACGAAATTGTGTTAGTCGCTCCTTTCAAACCAGCTGTTGCTGCATTTTATGAGTTTATCACAAAACCAGGAAGTCAAGCCAGATTTTGTAGTCTGCATCAAGCATCTGTAAAAATGGGGCAGCTTGAACCCCGGTGTTCTACTTACACATGTTGTCCAGCTGGGGGCGTCCTGATTCACAGGTTTAGCAATCGCTGCTCAGAAGGCTTGGTTTCTGGTCCAGGATTAGACAGGGGAGTCACTGAGGTGCTCCTTGATTTGGTTTTGAGGTTGCCTCTAAATCTTCTCAGGACGTCAAGTAAATGGATGTGATTTTCCATTGCAGACTGCAAATTGACTGTTGGTGCGAATGAGAGATGTTTGTAATTGACCGCTGATTGACCCCTGTGACAGCCAGGATTGGCTCTGGGGTACATATTCAAAGATGTTTTGTGAAATATGGTTTCCACAAAGTGCTTCATCAGAGGATGACTCCAGACAAGCATCCAAGCCATCGTGGTCTCCTGTCAACTTCCTGACATCCCCCACAACACTTCCTGTGGGACCTCCTGGTCTGGGGGCGAGGCCCCTGACCTTACTGCCTGGCGGCAAACAAACGGCCTGACGCAAAAGCCCTCATAGGCGGGGGTGGCACTCAGTGCGGCCGAGGACGGCGAGCGACAGGCTTCCTGTGTGCTCGGTCATCACGCCTGCTTCATTGCAAAGGTCTTCCTGATGTTGTGTGATTACGAGCGATTGTCGGCCATGTCTGAGGCACAGGTTGTTTGGATGCAATCCTCAGTCATTAGAAATTAAATTTAAATTAAAACATTTTTCATTTTGTGATCCCATTATTGTTACTGACCAAACCATGATGATGTTACCACTTTAAATTATTTATTTATTATTGATTTATTTGTATCCAGCAATTTTGAATGGCAATGTTTTGATCAATTGATTTTTTTTTAATCATTACATTTATTTTAGAAAATAGATTTGAATCAAAACATTTTAATTTAGTGATCCCATTATTGTAACTAGCCAAACAATCAAACAATGAGGATATTATTACTTTTAATTGTTTATTCATTATTGATTTTTTTTTACCCAGCAGTGTATGGAATGGCAATGTTTTGATCAATGGATTTTTTTTATCATTAAAATTTATTTTATCTTCTTGCCCTTCTTTGTGGTTTTTACTTTCATCTAGAAGACAAAAGGACTACTGTTGAAGGTTTGTCTCCTGAATGTCCCTCCGCAGGGGTGCAAATGGGGTATTTTCAAGCATTACATTGCATGATGATAAAATATAACCTCTACACTGATCAGCTACTCTTCAAATAATGTGAGAAACGTGAAGGAGAACTGACTGTGGGAAAGAGGAGGAGAAACAGGCAAAGATGAAGATGCTGAGGTTTGTCTTTGGGCATAAGGAGAATGGAGTGAGTCCAGTACATGCTAGATGTTCTGGATTGAGGTGATGGACAGAGAAGGGCTAATGAAGGATGCTTAGGTCGGAGCTGCCCGCAGGCAGGCCTTGAGGGAGACCAGAGAGGAGGTTTATGGATGGAGCAAATGAGGATGTGGGGTTAGTTGTTGTGAGAGAAGAGGATGAGGAGGATAGGTTAGATAGAGGCAGGTGATTGGCTGTGGAGATTCCTAAAAATGAGGGAGAAGATCGTTGGTTATCTTCTTCACATTTATAAATGTTCAATTCGGGGTGAGAGTCTGTTGTGTTGGTCGGCGTCTTCAGGGCCTGCGGCTGCAAACTGCAGGATGAAGGTCGAAGCTGCTCGGAAGTAATCGGATCTCGCAGGCTCTGGGCTTCCGGTCGTTCCTGGAAAACGGCGGTGGAGGAGTGGGGGGGGGTGACAATTCTTTATTCGGCCACAACTTTAAAAAAAGGGGGAGAGATAGAGCGACGTTCCCCCGGCTGCAGCCTGCGATCTCTCCCCCTCCTGCTGCAACCGCCTGAGCTAGTCCGGCGGCCGGGCGAGGCGCAGCTCGCGTCCGGGGCGCTGATTGGCCAGCGGGCCTGATGACGCAATTCGTCGGCAAGGGGAGGGAGGGGGAGGGATGGGGATATGGGAGAAGTGAACCTCGACGCTGGTCTACGAGACGAGCTGCACGGCCGAACATCTGCCCGCTGTCAGAAACAGCTGGCGGGGGGAGCCTTTGAGCTGCAGAGCCCACCCTCCCCCTTGGAGGCCGTAGGCCCCGGGGAGGGGGTGCAGAGTCGCCCCCCCTTCAATCTCCCGAGCAACAAGTAGTGAACTCTCTTTCCCCGTTAAACAACCCCACTTCCTCGTGCAGTTGTGCGAAATTCACTCACGGTTATCCAGCTTCGTTTCCCACAGGCAGGACAATTACGACAGGGAATAAACCCACTCTAGGGGAGGGGGATCTGCAGAGAAAGCTCCGGTTCGACCTGAACCTGGGTACGGTTCTGAAAACTTTCAGGTGTTTAATAACCGCCAAGCTTCCCCTGGCAGGTGACCGACGGGGCGAACTTCGCCCGTGTGCAGAGCGGAGCAGCAGTGTAGGAAAGGAGGAGGAAGCAACGAGGATGGCGGAGTCACACCTCAGAAGGTAAAAGTGTTATATTATAACATTCGCCGAGGAAGCCCCCCTCCCGCGGTGTGGCTGCGCATCACTCCGGTGATAATAACCATCCCTCGGCCTGCCGAAAGGGCGTGTGTGGGGGTCCGCTGTCATTTTGCAGGAGAGAAGGCGAAGGCGCTCTTTTGTTCGGCTTCAGAATGGCCGCTGTTTTTAGGAGTGTTTTCTTTTTTCCCCTCGGCTAACATCCAATACGGGAGCACGTCGGCGCTCCGGACGCCGTCTTCCAGTCGGTCCGCGCCCCAGGGCGCCTTCAGCTGCGGCTCCGCGCTGATACCCGCCGCCCTCATCGGCTGTCCTCTGTGGGTTGTCCGCCGACCGTTCGCGCTCAGCCGGCCGTCTCGCAGGTCCCCCTTCTCGGCCGAGCTCACGGTGGACGAGTCGGTCCCCGTCCCGACACCCGCTCGGCTCGGGGCCTACACCCAAAGCCCTGCTTGTAGAGCGACTAGGCGCTGGGAGTGAGTGAACCCGCCGGGAGAACATCGACAGCCCCCCGCCGTCCCACCTTACACGCGTAAGAATGGCCCTTTGTCATTTAATTTGATTTTTATCCTCAGCTTTCCCAGTTTGACTGGGAAGAAACACAACTAGCCGACGGCTAACTCACCCCCTAGCTCAGTTAGCATGCTAGCAGTCTGGCATTTACTAGCGTCTGCTTTGCTATTGACGTTTAGCGTAGCTGCATATATTTTCCTGCCGTATTGTCAGCCCGTGTAGCCCTGCCGTCCAATTCTTGTGTTTTTTGATTCGCTTATGAATCCTGTTCGGTTCTGACGTGTAAACGTCCATAATGAAAAATGTTAGCCCCCTAATCACTTTCGAGGCTGGTTTAGCTAACAAAACATCTCAATCCTACGTGAGTTGGATTACGACAATTGGTTAGCTGGTTAACTCCCAAAACGTAACGTTAGCTTTGCTGAGGTGTCCCGTTAAAATGGACATTAATTTTGTTCTCATGGTGTTAATCACAGTTAAATGTGTTATTTTTGGTGAGGTGACATGAGCACCCACACCAGGTACCATTTTCCCCTGTAGTGTGTTTTCAAGGGTTTGCCACGGACACACGTAGCCACTAAGCTAGGTGCTTCCTGCAGATAGTGTTAGCCTATGGTCCACTCTTTTTTTTCCTCCGAAATTCAAGGTAATGACGGCAAACAGATCGTCCTCTTCGTAAGCTCGAGCTGCAGGGATGGAGCGAGGCTTGAGGAGCGTCTGGGTTATTTCTTGGTTTATTCCGTAGTTCATTTCCAAGGATGCAGAACTTGGCTCTTTCAGATTTACCACAAACACAGTCTGGATGCTTCGGAACAACACACGACCCAGGTCTCCTGCACATGCATGTTTTTTTCTCTTTAAATACATGAAACAGGTCCTTTTCTGTTTTGGCTAAAATTAATGCGTTTGAAAGAAAAGAAAGGAATCTGATCCAAAGTGCATTATAATGGTTAAGTAAAACCTCAGGCCTAAATGCACTGGCACTATCAGACGGTTCCCAGATATCCTTAATGGACATCTAATTAGTCTCTTTGTGGGTTGCAAGCGGCTGTGAAGTCCAAGTGTGCAGCCGCTTCGCGGTGTTTTTGTGAAAAGTGTTGACAGACATGCATTACAAGTTCCTATGGCTGCTAGCCTCAGCCTGATGTTTAAATGTCTTTTGCCGTGTTAATGCAACACAAACAAACAAAGCAAATGGAGGTTTGTCACAGTTGGATCGCTTGGTGGTCGACTGTAAATCAGCCATGATCACAGCCGGTTCCTGCCAAGGAAGGGCCGTAAAGGCTCCAGACTCCCTGCAAGACAGTATTGACGCCAAGTATAAGCGCTGTAAACATAAATAGCAAAGTTTTGTGACCAAACACTTGACTGGACACAGTCGCCAAGAGATGCCACTGCTTTTGGGACGCCAAATTTAGTCGACATAATTTCTGCGTTCAGTGTGGCTGGAGCAAACCCTACCAAATACATTTACTGGTGTGGGCTTTAGGAATTAAATATAAAATTACATTTGATATTCACAGTTTCATCATATATCCCACAAGGAACGTATGACACATCTAGTACGCTCAATACGGTCCACTGTTAGATATCGGTTGCTGCTCTCTCTGGCATTGATATCTATCTGTATTGGTTACTGCTCTTATCTGCAACAGCCATTTCTTCACTCTGAATTTTATCATGCAGGATCAACTTACTACCAAACTCACCATTTAAAAAACATTAATAATGGATTTTCTGACAAATTATTTGAAATTAAAGCCGTGGGTATACGACGTGATCCAAATCCTACATAATTGCTGCGCGTCATTATCACAGTGACGGTGTACATTTCGTGGTTCTGCATATTCAGGGTTTTAGATGACTGCACGCTAATTTATCCCATTGTTATTTTTTATTTTATTTGGGAGTTGGTCATATAATGCCAAATCTTTAACAAGTTGTTCAGCCTGATCTCAATTTGTGATCACATCCCTTACCCCTATTAACATTTTCAGCCTCTTCCATGTCAAGCCAACGTGACAGCGCTGAGTAGCATTTCTCAATATCATCGTCACGATAAGAGTAGGTGAAAAATTCCCCATCGTTAGCTCTTAAGCCCTTTTCGACGTGTATCGCAATATCTGCTCTTGATCGGGGAAAAATCACCCGTCGGCAAGTCAGACAGATTTATCATCGTCGGAATTTGAAAGAAAAAGTCTTTTTCCGTCGTGCAATAAGAATGAACAGAACGGGAGTGATCTGTTTTCTTTTATGGTGTGGTTCATATTAGACCGATCTCAGTACAGCAGTTGTTCCTGATTGCAAACCAAAAGTCTCCTTCCTGACCTTGTCGAGATCGGGAAATAGGATTCACCCCGAGCGATCTGTTGACCTCCGGAGCCGTCCAAAGCCATTACTGCGCACCGGTCTGAACGCACCCAGGAGGCACTGAGGTCCAGCCATATCCTTGAGTGTGAATTGGACAATGTGGAAGGGGCAGCTAATCCACTGGTTACCTCTGGTCAAAGACAAGCCTCCACCAACTCCTGGTGCTGATGGCTACATTTTCAAACCTGAAAATGGTGAAAAGCCAATGGAGGGGAATTACAAGCGTCAAGTCGTCTGGGTAGATTTCTCCCTCCTTTGGTTTTAGTGACTTTTTCCTTGATTAATCTTGTAAGTCAGTCACCATCTTGTGGTTGTCTTTTTGTGGTTGTTGATGAGCTGCCCCTGTGTGTGAAACTAGAAAATCACAATGTCCTGTGTCTCTTACACTTTAGTGCGCACTTATGTATAAGGGCTACCACAAATCATTCTGCTGATAGCATTTAGTTCATTCTTGCTAAATGGAGTAACGAAGGCGTTTTGTTTGCTTATAGAGTCAGATGGAGTGAGATCTGGTATCAAGGGCTCATTTGAGAGACATTTGGATGCCAGGTGTAAAAGTAACCTGAAAAAGTTGTCTCCACATGTCGCCTCCGCTGCATTTAGATCCGAGACGCTATAAGGAGCTGCACTCCATATTGATCCGCAAACTCCAGGACTGCTGATTTGCTTTACTGATCAGCAGAGACTGTCAACTAGCTGCACTGACCCCCTAGCCCCATTTGCGCCTGGAGCCTGAAGCTCAGGGCGCATATGGGCAAAGTCAACAGTTGCGAGCCGCTAGCTGGAGAGCAAATCTTGGGGTTATCTGAGCCAGCGGCAAAGTCCATCACATTAACAATTCTGACTCCAGCCTGACAGTCTGTCGTCGCGTTTACGAGTGGGTGGTACAAACAGTAAACAAAGTGCACCGGTGTAAACTTTGCCCCGCATTATGGATTTTTACAATACTTGGCCGACAAGTACGACAGTCACGAAACTGAAGTCGGAGCCAGTGGTACACTAAATCATGCCTCGTCTGCTGGAACGAGGAAGATGTTTGGCGCTCTGTCAGCCAGCAGCCCAGTGTTTCTCATACATTGAACTATTTGTGACGGCCACCAACGCACCAGTGTTTCGTTGTAAAACGGCACACAGAGCTCATATTCACAGACAGCCGGTCGAATTTAGATCGTATACATCCATACGTCTTCATCTCAGCCCTGAGCCTTGAATATTAGCTTCTGTGAGGAAACACCGCAACCGATCAGTACTTGTCATCAAGGTGCAGGATTGAAATGATCGCAGTATTGATCCGAAGGTATTTTGCCCAGGGTTTGACAGCTCATCAACCGATCGGTCACCCGTGCATGTCCATTGCATCCAGTTCAAGCCTTCAGTCGTTGGAAACTCACCAAGAAATCTGCGCTTGTCTTTTGTTTTGAAGTACCCTGACACCCACAAAGCTTTTCCGATGTGACACCAGTCTCATCGAGCTCCGACTGTGTCGCTTCAAGCACCCCCCCCCTTGTCTGTGCTGAGGTCATAGCTTATTGGTTGCTAGTGTCAAACAGTTTGTTTAAAAAAGAAAAAAAAATCCTCTGTGCACTTAAAACATCAAACCTGTTCATTCCACGGTTTGGTAAATGTAGCTTTAAAAGTATTTTAAACATGCTGTACCAACTACTAAGCTGAAATCAGTTATGTACTTAGAGAGAGAGAGAGAGAGAGAGACTGTGATTTCAAGATAACAGCAAGAAATTGTTTACTTTAATATCTTGACCTTTCCTTCAATTTCATGTGATCTTTCATTTGGTACGTTGGGAAAAAGAGTTTCAATCTTTACATGCAATTCCTGATAAACAAAATGATGCTGCTTGTCAGGGACGGTTTGTACGACCGTAAAAGGAAGTTTCTCTTTTAGACAATCGGGCTGCTCTGGCTTTTATCATTTTATTTCCATCATTAGATCTTCACCCTTTTATTTCTGACAGGCTGAAAGAGCAGCGGACACTTTTAAAGGGGGGAGGGAAAAAAAGATTTATTTACAGAACATTCTGTCGAGCGCCCTGTCATGTGCGGGGTGCCACTATTGACCCGGCGTTTCTTTTACCCGAAAGGTCATATGACCCGTTGTTGTGGGGGCTTCGCACATTGAAGCCCGACTTCTAAAGATTGCTCTCAGCACTCCTAACCTTTTCGCTCAGCTGTGATCCGGATCCAAACCCGCTTCTCTTTGCCAGTGGCCCGGCTTTTAGGGTGAGAGCTTTGTATAGTCGCTTCTCGAGGTACAAGGAAAACAGAGACTAAACAGACCGGCTGCCAGAGACAGGCTGGCTCAGCCTGTAATGTTTAAAAAAAAAAAAGAAAAGAAGGCCGAGGGGGTGGGGTGGGGTCATCTGAATGTCTTTGAGACGTAAATATTAAGTGGGATTGTTGCGTAACCCGCTTCATAGGGGGCGTCTGGGTGGTGGAAAGCATGTTTAGGTGGGGCTGCAGGCCTCAGTAATGTCAACAGCCGCCGGGCCATGTTTGTTTAGGAGGAGTAAGTTGGTGTGAGGTTATGCTCGGCGCATTCAACAGATTTTCTCCCTCTCTCACTCTTTCTCTCTGGCACAGCACAATGCTGTCATGACTCTGATGCCTCTGACAACCCACCAAACCTGTCGGTGTGTTGTTTTTTTTCCTCTTTCTGTGTTTGTATTAGTTGTCAGGTCGTAGCAGAGTTCTGACTAATTTTTCACAAGGGCTGCACAGAACAGCACTGGCAGCTCACGTGTTAACACGTAGCGTCCGTTAGAACGCTTCGTGTATTTCCCTCGACTGCCGTACGTGATGTCTGGCCCTAGGGACTGGGACTGCTCTTCCTCAACAATGTTGATCGAAATTAGTCCTTCACAGATTCGGTCTGCCTGGGAAATCTCATGGAAATTGACAGTAAGCGAGGAGATCGGCCGCAGTGTGTCCCTGCATGCGTTCCTGCCGCCGGCATACTCGGCCTCTACACTTGGAAAAATGGCTTAGTTGGTTTACTGGCTGCAAAATGATTGGACAGTTACCTGTTTGACCCCCGTGTCCCTCCACCCAATGGTCTGTCCCAAGTTTATCCACATGGATTCATGTTCTGAATCTGAAAGTGTAGGTTTCCCGCCGAACCTCTCGTCCCCCCCCCCGTGCCGAGTTTCCATTTCAAGAGTGCCGTCAGGGCTCTCCTCTTTCTACCCAACTGCCGCTTTGCAGTGAAGACGCATTATGGGACGTGTGGAAACTTGCAGCTGCCTGCGGCACCCTGGTCTGCAATGCTCTGTAGATCCTCCAAGGACGTTTGTGTTCTGCGATCAGGACCCTCTGTAGGGGGTCTCTGAAGTCCAAGAACCAAACACTTGACAGACCTTAGGTACATAAGACTGTTAAAACACGGGATAAACATCAATCCTATTATTATGTATTTGATATTTTCATTGGAGGCCCAACCCTCCTGAAGACAGAACGCAATCCACTTTCTAAAGGCGTTGTAGCATCTCCTGTTTCCCCAGTGGGCAAAGCCAGTCCAAGTCGTGGATGTACTTCGAATGCATTACTACTTTGTAAGGTTGATCTGAAGTATCAGTTTGAGTTGAGTGATATTAATAGCTTCTTGGATAGTCCTCACGTCTAACAAGCCCAGAGCTGGTTCAGTTCACACCACTGTAAAATGGGTGTGAAATTTTGTGTTCCCAGAGTAAAATAATCTGGAAATTTAGCCTTAAGTGGCAGGTAGCTAAGCAGATTACCTTCCATCAGGTGTTTTAGTACTGTTGGGTACAGAATAGTTGGTTTCTTGTGAAGAGTAACTTGTGAATTTATGAAGACCATTTTGCAACCGTTTGCAGTAAACAAAGGCCCAGCCTGCATGAAAAATGCTGTTAACAAAGTTATTTTAAATTTTTATCACTTTGTTTATTTTTTGGTCTTGTCTGTGAAATATGAGTCCTGGCTGAACTTTGCTTGCCTGCTTTGTTCTCCCGTTGTTCCAAAGTTGTGGGTAGTAGTACCTTTTGTCAGTACAGCTACGTTGACAAGCACAGCATTGCCAGACCAAGCTGATCTGGTCTGTCTCAGCTCTTTTCACGTCTCCAGTGGGAGTCCAAAGTATTTGCAGACCAAACACGACTGTGGACGCAATTTGGGCCAGGCCTGCACCCAATCAGAGATGGAATGTGACATGGCGCAACCAATCAATGTGTGAAGGCTAGTTGTTCTTACACTTGGAAAAATGTAAACAGAAGACACGCTGCTACCAGATAATGTAGAAAATATGACTAACAACCCTTTACGAAAGGCAAAAGCTTTTTCTTTTACATTTAAACCAAATTCTGCTTAGCAGAAGCAGCCATCTCATGCTTACAGTGACCTACCTGAATACCTGGCGCCACATCGGTCGTTTCTCCTCCCATACCGGTCACTTCATCGAACCATCAGTCATGATTGATCTGTTATTCATGAGGCCGCTGGGACTCACTATGAGTGTGTGTCGGGGGGTCGGGGGTTGGCAGACAGATCTGGCTGGTCCGCCAAGATTACAATCCAGCTAAAATGGTGTTGAAGGGTGACAGGGCACTGGCCTGGAGGTTAGAGAAGCAGGCCTGTTTAGGTGCTTGTCAGCAAGGCACTTAACCCCCCCACCCCCACCCCGTGGCTCCGTGGACGTCACACATCAGCCAGTGTTTGCACGCTCACTAGGATGGATTAAATCCAGAGCATTTCCCCAAAGTACTGCCGCACTCGCCCCTCACCCCCAGCTCTGCAGACCCCCAGAATTATAATTGACCAACGCATGGTAATTGCGTGGTACATGGCTAAGGAACTATAACAACCACCGGATTACTCACTCAAAAGGCCTTCTCCAAAACCATGTGGAACCGAAAGAAGGCTTCAGTGAGATGAAATTCCGGGATACTGAATTGTTGTTTCGCGCTGATGATGGGGCCATAATTTAAAGCAGCACCTTCTGGATAACTACCTACTCTGAGGTCGTACTCTTGATTCCAAAGCTATAAAATCCCAACAGGCAGTCTGCGGCAAAGAGTTGAAACCCGGCAAAAGTCAGTAGAATTGAGGGGGCTCAAGCCAACATGCAAGAGAACAATGGCTGAAATGTCTTGAATTGTTTGGCCAACTCAGTGGCTCTGTTTTTGTCACCATGTTACCAAAGCAAAATGGCAAACAATTCCTGTAGAACTGGGAAAATGTTGACACTTCAAAATGTGATCACTCAGTTACCATGTGAATTTTCTGTTGATGGATGTTGCCTCGAACACAGTTTTTGTGTTCTCAGAAGAAAGAGGCGCAAAGGACAGAAACGCAGAGGCAGAAAAGGCTCCGAATGATTGCACAGTAAAGAATAACTATTAACTTGTAATGTAAAATGTGTTTTGTTTTTTATTTGCTTTCCCCAACAGCAACTCATATTGAGGGATTAAAAAGAAACAGTGATGACCTCTTCAGCCTGACGGAAATTAGGAAATTTAACCCAAAGACCCTGGGATTGGATGCAGCTGCAACACTTAAGCATGTGGTCGTCGGATGCCACGGCCCAGTTACTTCACAACCGTTTTCTACCCAAGCCGACACAAAAAAACTTCTTTTAAGAAGTATCTTAAGACCCTTTATATCAGGCCTGTGTTTCGAGAATAATCACATGCGCGGCCCTGCGCGGTAATGTTTTCTCAAAAAGCCTTCTCAGCCGTCTGTGACTCCTTTTCATGAACAAGTAACCTGACGAGAGAGACTCCCATGAGCAGCTCCGCAGGAGGCCCGATAACGTCGACATGAGTAGTACTTTAGGCAAAGAAAAAGATTCAAAAGAGAAGGACCCAAAAGGCGGTCCGGCGGGGAAAGAAAGGGAAAAGGAACCCAAGGCTCTGGCAGGTTTAGTCAAGGATGGCGGCAAAGAAACGAAGACCAAAGTGAATGCCAAAGATGGAAAGAAGGACACCAGCAGCTCGACGCCAGGTGTTGCCTTCTCCGTTGACAACACGATAAAGCGCCCAAACCCGGCACCGGGAACACGCAAGAAGTCCAGCAATGCCGAGGTGATTAAGGAGCTCAACAAGTGCCGGGAGGAGAATTCAATGAGACTGGACCTTTCCAAACGGTCTATTCACATGCTGCCCACCTCCATCAAGGAGCTAACGCAGCTGGTTGAACTCTACCTGTACAGCAACAAGCTGCAGAGCCTGCCAGCCGAGGTGGGCTGCCTGTCCGGCCTGGTCACTTTTGCCCTCAGCGAAAACTCCCTGACCAGTTTGCCCGACTCCCTGGATTCCCTAAAGATGCTCCGAATGCTCGACCTCCGGCACAACAAGTTGAGAGAGATACCCGCCGTCGTCTACCGGCTGACGTCGTTAACCACGCTGTACCTGCGCTTCAACCGCATAACCACCGTGGAGAAGGACATCCGAAACCTTTCCAAGCTGACCACGCTCAGCATCCGGGAGAACAAGATCAAGCAGCTTCCCGCAGAGATAGGTGAGTACCGTGCAGCGCCGTTCTTCACATACGGTTTGGGATAAACCGATGAAACGCCATTGTCTTGAGGTCTGTGCTTCGGTGTTCTCTCTGCAGGGGAACTCTGCAGCCTCATCACCCTGGACGTCGCCCATAATCAGTTAGAACACCTACCGAAGGAGATCGGTAACTGCACACAGATAACCAATCTCGACCTGCAGCACAATGAGCTCTTGGACCTTCCTGAGACTATAGGTAAAGAAACCTCCAAGAGTCCGACGTCACACCTTTGTCATCGGCGCTTCGCTTCATTCATGTTCTGTATTCCTGTCTGTTCCAGGCAATCTTGCGAGTATAAATCGCTTAGGTCTGAGATACAACAGATTGTCGGCCATCCCCCGATCGTTAGCCAAATGTCGAGAGCTTGAGGAGCTGAACCTGGAGAACAACAACATCTCAGTGTTGCCAGAGGTTTGTTCGGCTCAGAAATAACTCCCCGATTGACAAATAAATGATGAGCGCACGGGGAGAACGTATGAGAATTGGTGGTTGGGGCCAAGACTCATGTCCCTTTTTCTTTGCTGGACCAGGGCCTCCTGTCCAGTTTGGTCAAGCTGACCAGCCTGACACTAGCAAGGAACTGCTTCCAGTCCTACCCCATGGGCGGGCCATCGCAGTTCTCCACCATCTACTCCCTCAACATGGAGCACAACCGCATCAACAAGATCCCCTTCGGCATCTTCTCCAGGGCCAAAGTGTTGAGCAAGCTGAACATGAAGGTACACGCTTGACGTTAAGGACCAGACTTTATCTCACACCAGCCACTGAGTTCCAGTCTCTGATGTGTACAACAAAGATAGGGCTTGTCGGATCCACCCTGCCACGGACAGCGTGGCTGTGCCTCCTTTTCCCTCCAAATCAGTCCGAGTTCAGACATGCAGCCGGAGCGCGCTGACAGCTCAGCTGTTTAAGGTAGCAGTAGAGGGGACTACAGTAAGCTCACAGGGTCAAAGGTGAATGGGTGAAGGTCCAACTTCAGGTTGGAGAGGTATCTGCATACGAAACAAAGCCAGGACACGATCTGGCCAGCTGACAAAGGGTTAACAAATGAAATGTATTTTTAGAAAGAAGGAAGCTGGGACTGTGTTTAGGTGGAGTTACCATGGCGATGCACCTCCTGACATGATGTAATGCTATCGGGCCTTGTTTCGCTCCACGCTCGCTCTGGATATATATCGATTGGATTCCATGCGTGCCCGTGGTGTACGACGTCTGTCACTCCCGCCCTGTTTTCATCTCCAGGACAACCAGTTAACCTCCCTGCCGCTGGACTTTGGCACGTGGGCGAGCATGGTGGAGCTGAACCTGGCCACCAATCAGCTGACCAAGATCCCGGAGGACGTCTGTGGGCTGGTGTCTCTGGAGGTGAGCCGCCTGTTCACGAACGATCTCTGAAGACCCCCCCCCCCCCCCTCTTTTTTTTTTTTTTTTTTTTTTTTTTTTCTTTACACCTCCCCCCCCCCCTTTTTTTAGTGTT
>CAAKHD010000313.1:15852-28766 GCA_901007705.1 Fistularia tabacaria | reverse complement strand
ACACACACACACACACACACACACACACACACATCAAATGGCAGCCCTCTGAAGAACCCCCTCCATCACAGTAGGCACTGACGAGGATAATAATTGGCAGGACAAATTGGAGCTGAGGGCTCGGGAAAGTTCAGACGTGCTCCTTGGAGCCCTGAAGGCCGAGGACAAGCCGGGGGCCCCCCAGAGGCCCCCCGGAGGCCCCCCGGAGGCCGCCCTGAGGCTCCCGGCCATGGAATCCAATTTGATATAGTTGTGTTCCGCATGTCGCCAGACGTTGGTCTGGTCATTTTGCGGCGGAAGTTATCCGGACACGGTGATTTGCGGCGAGGCGTGGAGAATACCTCCTCCGCCTCCTCGCCTGCCGGCGCTGCCACACCCTCTGGACGTCCAATCGGCCACGCAGATTTTACGCCTGTTAGTTTTACACGTCCTCTTTGAGTAAGGGCCGGCTGAAAAAATCTTGGGTCTGGAAGTGATGACCGGAGCCAGGAGGCCAGACGGCCACAGGAGACGACACCTGCCAGGAACCTCTGGAGATACTCTTTCCCATGAACATTTTCTGGACGGAACGGTCCTAAGAACACACTTGTAAGAACCTGCCGGCTCCGCCTCTGTTCCAGGAAGGAGCCTCCTCCAGGGGAACCTTCAAGCTGTGCATTCCCACAGGCGAGGGACCGGTGGAACACCAGCATCTGCGACGTGCACCTTCAGCTCCACACTCCATGACAAACCACCGAAGAAAAAGAAGAAGACGACATGGAGTTGGAAGCGGCCACAGCGCTCATGTTCTGCATGGGGGGGAAGTATCACGCAGCCCGGACCAGGAAGCATCTGATTAGAGACTAGGAGAGCTTTGAGAGATGCTGGTCTGCAGGAAGTATCTGCTAATGGACGTGAGTTCCATCAATCACCAAGCACCGATGACTTCCTCTGAAAACTGGAAAGAGTCCAGCTGCTTCCAAACACAACACCTGAACACAGTGTGGACACAGAGAAAGTACACAAAATCCTTCTTTTACTGAGGGCAGTGAACCTGCTGCTAAAAGCTGTCAGGATGTGAGGATGGAGCCGCCGAACTGCTCCTCAGATGATCGACGGCTGTCAGCTGAAATGGGCAATTCTTGTCTGCACAGTGCGGTCCGCTTTGGATGCCGTGATACGACTGCGAGCGCTGCGGTCATACCTCCAGCCGGGAGGGCGTGTGGACTCACAGAGGTTTTCTGACTCATCCACGCACGCTCTCAAAGGTCTCCTTGGGTCAGACAAGGTTCTCCTTCTCCAGACCGAGCTGTGGTTCTGGACATGCTCAGGCAGGTGCAACAATGAGGTCGGCATTAGCATGATGCGATGAGTGTCCCACACACGTCCACATGGTATCATCAGATGTAAACGGTACTTCAGAGCAGTGCAGATAATATGCAGTGGTACCTTTAGCTTCTCATCATCATTTTACAGTTTCATTTTCAAGCTTTCCCTGTTTGCAGCCAATCCGGCTTTTCTCTGGAAGTGATTATCCAAGCGGAAGCTCGTCGCCTCCCTCCGATTCGGAGGTCTGACCAGTCCTCGGCCGGATAAACCTTCCCGACATGCTCCCTCAAGACTGAAGGTTGAAGAAGCTTCCTGAGCCCAACGGGCAATTAAGGACGACAGCGGTGAGACGTGATCACAAACATGGCCCTGCCAGGTTACCCGCCCCCCCGCGCTGGAATACCCTAAACAAATTTCATCTGGTCCAATTGGGCGTATCACTTCGCCGCCACAGCCACGGCGAGGGGGAGGCATGAAAGAGGGTTACGTTTCTGAAGAAGGAGATGAGAGAGTGCCAGGGAGAGGGAGCAAAGCCTCCATGTCATCTAAGATAAGAGGAGCAGCTCTCTTGCCTCCTGCCCGAGATTAAAAATGGCACAGAGCAGAACAAGCCAGAGTACAAAGAGCTCTTGTGTGTCTTTGGGGTGCGCAGTCAAACCTTTTCATGTCTGATTTTAGCTACAGGTCCAAACAAAGGGGAATTAGACGCGGGAAGCATTGTGTCTTCCCTGCGAGCACCGTCGGAGGCAGACTTGTGTACGTCGCGTCGCGAGTGCTGTAACCTTTACAGTAATTGGAGGAAACGGCGAAAAAAACAAACCAAACCAAGACGCTGGGCCTTAATTGCGAGGCGTCAGGGTTTGGCACGAGGTCCGGGGAGCGAACTGTGACATCCGCTGCCTGCCTGCCACCGCCTGGCCGCCCGCTCTGCTGCCTCTTGTCTAGGCAAGCTGTTTCTTTCAAGATCCTATTTCCCCGTGACCTTTGTGACAGGTGTCTCCCTGCCACCTTGGCTGGTGGCGTTGAACCCCACCAGAACCCTGCCGCCTAAAACTTCGCCTTTAGTCGTCGGGCTCATTGCCGAGCCTTGCCGTGACGAGAGCTGGCATTCTGTTGGGATGAAAGGCTCCCCGGGATGTTTGATGTGCTCTTCTGGCGGGGACGGGGAGGGGCCTGGATGAGCTGATGGAGCCGAGGAGACGCCAGGGCCCCCAAGCAGCGGCACCGCCATCTAATATTTACCCCTCCCCACTCTGTCGCTCCCCGTCACAAACCCCCCCTGCTCCGTCTCCGTCACCATGGCCGCCAGGCGCAAGCCGACATACTTCCGAAGCAAGGGTGCGCATAGACACTGACCCCTGGGGATCGCAAACCAGGTGAACTGTGAACGCGGCCGCGCTCCGAATGCATCTTCTACCCCGAGCCCGCGTGATGAAGATGGAACAGAAGAACACTTTACCCCGGCGCACTTCGGCCCAAGCAACATGTCTTTTCGACCCGGAAGAACCTGGCGCCGAACACACGCCCATCTAATCTGGAGTCTTTCGGTCGGGGGACTCCGAGCCCGGGAATGAGCCCAGTTCTGGTTTCAGGGAAAGAAGCGCGTCTCTTTAGTTTAGAAAGACATTTCAGCACATCATCAGCATATACGTGTATATCTATGGATAGACGGGTCGCAGGCGGGATGATATTCAGGAACTGAGCAAAGGATTTTTTATATTTTTCAAACGGGGTGAAACATTTCTGAATGTTTGGAAACTGTTTTTGAAAAATGAACTTATTGTTCAGTGAAAATTAAGGATTTAATGAGAATAAAAACATGAACAAAACACGAGCAGTTGCTCATTTGACGGAGGTTAAAGTGCCGCCAGACGAACGGCTGAGAACAAGAGCACCAAACCCAACTTCAAAATTCAATCCAATAAATAAATCAAGATCTGACTCCATCCAAGGTGGGCCGGGAGGAGGTTGTCTTCGGAGCTTTACGAGGCTCTGAGCTGAGGTGTGTTTACAGGCTTTCTGGTTCATGTCCTGGTCACAGACCCCGCCATCCCCCCACCCCCCACGTCAATACAATAACAATCAGACAAGCACTCACGCTCCGTTCCATGCTTGGCATGCAGTGTGTGTGTGTGTGTGTGTGTGTGTGTGTGTGTGTGTGTGTGAAGCTTCAGCCGTTTGGAACCTTGTAGAAGCAGGGGGTTGATCAGCGTCTCCTTTGTTGGTTGTCTCTGCGCTGGAAGCGGTGCTGACCCAGTGATTGGGAGGGAGCAGCACGGCCGCTGTCTGCCTGCCTCGGGACGAGAGACAGCAGAGACAGCCAGCAAGAAAGACGTGAAAAGACAGCGATCACTCACAGCTCCGACGGAACACAGAGAACCCGAACCAGAGCTGGCCAATCATCCATCCATGGATGGCTAATGGACAGACAAAGCCAATGGGAATGAGGAAGCCCTTCAGCTGCCTGGAGGCCGGCATCAGCCCGGCATCAGGTGTACCTGGCCAAACGTGCTGAAGAATTTCATCCTCATTTTTCCTCCTCTTCTTTCACCTAGCAACTAAAAACTTCAAAGGAGCTGTTCATCTCAGAAGGTCTCAGATCCTGGAAGCCCTCTGCTTTGCTGGGGGCTTTATGCTCCTAAACATGTGAGTTGCAGTGAAGGGCGGGGGGCATGAAGTGACGAGTGTAGAAGTGAAGCCTTTTTACCAAAGTTCCTGTCTTTATCCTCCGTGCACTTTCACTGATGGAGTATTTGGGCTCCATATCCTGGCCTCGGCGCTGGCCATCTGCACTGAAAGGCACATTGTGTTTCCATTGTGTTGTTTCCTGCCTTTTGGCCGTCGACAAGGCATAAGAGGAGGAGGAGGAGGAAGAGGAGGAAGAGGAAGAGGAAGAGGAAGAGGAGGAAGAAGTGGAGGAGTAGAAGGGGGTGGAGGAGGAGGAGGAGGAGGGGGAGGAAGAGAAGGAGGAGAAGGAGGAGGAGGGGGAGGAGGAGGAGGAGGAGGAGGAGAAGGAGAAGAGGAGGAGGAGGAAGATGTGGAGGAGGAGGAGGCACCTCCATTGCTGAGAGGTCACGTTTTTTTCGGGGGAGAACAGATGCTGTCAGATGCAGCTGCAGATCTTCTCACTCCAATTGCCACCTGAAGGTCAAGGACGGAATGGAGTCTGACACGGGTCTCAAAGAAACCATCTCATCTCCTAGCTTGTTCTCTCCTCCTCAGGTGCACCCCCTCCTTTGTTTTGGAGGTCACTCCCCAGCACAAGGCCAACCGCTGCTGTCCGCCCCTCTTGAAGGCGGTGATGACAGGAAGGCCATCCATCTATCTGGAAGTCCACTGTTTTTATCTTCTCAAATGAAATTGCCGATTTAATAAAAAGCAAATACTGCTTGATAAAAAAGAGAGATAGCAAAGTGCAAAGGAAGACAGGAGCCGGTCGCTGGCCCGGAGATGGGAGGATTCTCCAGAACCAATCGGGAGCTCCCAGGTGGTCCATCTTCGCGGCTTAGTTTGGGTGGAGGGTCTCTCTGGTTTCCAGGACACGTGGGAAATCTTCCCTTTGAAGGGTGAGAGCGACAGAGTCAAAACTCCTCCGGTCGTCGCTCGAGAAGAACAGATGTTCAGGTTGAATTTGATCTCCGCCATAAATCCAGTTTATAGACATCCCCCGCGTTCCATATCTTAACTTTATGGGGATTCCTAGATGCTTGATTGTCTCTCGCCCACAAAAGGCAAATAAAGGCTAATTTATGCTCGGCATTAAATCCTCAAAGGGGCGGAGCCTTCTGTCCGTCCTCTGCCTTCACTTCCAGCATGATCCTCTACGTTGTCTAGGAGCTCGTAGCCAAATGCAGCCAATGGAGCCATGGAGCCATGGAGCCATGGAGCAGTCCCAGCAGAGGCCGTGGGGGCAGTGCTGAGCAGTGCTCTCCAGTGCCACCAGCAAAAGGAAGCGTGAAGAAGAGGACAAGGTGGCATCTGTAGAAGCAGGAAGTATCTCCGTCCGCATGCCTCCGTGGATACAACAACCGTAACCTCACATCTATTGAAGAGCCCATGTCACAGGTTCCCAGGGGGCGTGGCCTTATCAGTCCAGCTAGACACCCTCGGCCATTTCATTCATGAATATTAAAGCTATTATTGTGTCATGTCAGCTCTTTGCATGTAGCTAGATAGATGGATCATTTTAGCCTGTCCCTCCCAATCCTTACACCCCTTCTTTCTCCCCCGACTGGTCGAGGCAGAAGGCCTCAAACACCGAGCTTGAGATCAGCTCCTCCTACATCTCCTTATATCGTCTGGAACAGAACTGGGACCTGGGAAAGTGACCTCTGAACCCTGCACTGCCCTCTGGTGGCCATATTGCTTGCCAAGCAGCTCCGAGCTGGAAAACGTCTCGATTTGGAGCAAAGATGACGTTGACTCTCTGACGGTCCTGTGAACATTCAGCCGGATCTGAGGTACCTTCAAACATCGGAGGAACTGGAGGACCACTGAGTGTTTCCCTAAAAGATGGAGGGAAACCCTGCACCTCGTTTCGGAGGCGAAAAGAAGAGCGAGCCGTCGCCCTTGGATTCCAAACTCACGGCCGTCAGAGCCGCCGCTACCGATGACCTGCATGGATGCGAGACTTCTGGGGCTGATTAAAGCCCCATCTGCCCCCGACGGGGCAGAAGCGTCTTGAGGTGACACCTTTGCGTTCACCGAGGCGACGTGTGCGAGTGCACGGAGAGCTGTGTTGACAGGAAATGTTAGGAGCAGTATGTCTCCGAATGTCACAACACCTTAACGC
Source organism: Fistularia tabacaria (assembly GCA_901007705.1). Lineage (NCBI taxonomy): Eukaryota > Metazoa > Chordata > Actinopteri > Syngnathiformes > Fistulariidae > Fistularia > Fistularia tabacaria. Next base: position 22,666 of record CAAKHD010000313.1, on the reverse strand, counting down.
TCATGGAGGCCAAGATGGAGGAGAGACACAGGCACATCCCGAAGTCTGTAATCATTCCTTTACCTCAGCCTTCTTCCATTACTCTCACCGAAACTTAGTTTTTCTAGTCACAGTCCTCTGTTTCCCACTTCAGCATTTCATCATGCTGGGAAGTCCGATACTTCCATTGCCACTGCTGGTGTCTCACACCAAAGACAACCAATGAGAACTTGCAAGCACCACCTGGCCACCCCAGAAGATCACCAAAAGCCAAAGTCCAAAGTCCAAACTCGGGGATCCTCTCAAAACTTCCCCTCCTGTCAGAGTCGAGTCCGTTCATGATTTCTACGCAGGAATGGGGACAGGAAGGAACATATCCTTCCTGTTGCTGCTGAGGATACCTTCTTCACCGGTTGACCATTCACAGGGAGTGAATGGAGACTGTATGAAGTACCTCTGGAAGTCCAGCCGGTACTGTGACTTGCTTCATCAACCAGCCTTCCTGTCCAGGACCCGCTCCTCCTCCTCCTCCTCCTCAGTCGTGGGCGTTGGGTTGAGGTAGTGGGATTGCTGGCTTTACCCCTCCAGGTTTGTTCCTGTGATTAACCTCCGGGTCGCTGGCCGGCCACTAACATCTGCCCCCCCCACACACATTCCTGCCGCTCTGCTTTAACTCATTAAACATCTCTGTCTCCGCCTCCACCTGGTCGCTGCACACATCCCAGGAAGGAAAGCTCCTGGTGCTTTCCAGCTCTTGCTCACCAACCGCTGAGAAGTATTTCTCTCAGACTCCCAGGTTCATTTCCCGGCTTCATTTCCCCGTCGTACGGCCCGCGTCCATCAACGCCGAGCGAGAGCTTTTCGGCGTGTCCTTGAGCGAGACTCCAAATCCCTGCCCGCTCAGTCAGGCGACGCAAGAGGCGAAGAATTTGATTATCTCGCTCGCAGACGCGGCCAAGCTTGCCGAGGCTCCCGAAGGGGGCGCCGCCGTGCCGCGCCTTTCCCTTCTCCACTCCCCTAAGTCAAGATGAGGAAGGCCAGCAGGGGCGTCATGAGGGGCTGTCGCTGCTGGAGGCGAGAAGAAGAACGATTTGAAGGGGGCTTTTGCGGCGTGTTTAATTCCAGGCCTTGTTCATGAGAGTTGGGCCTCAGGGGTGGGGTCGGGGAGTGGGATGGGGGGGATTCTCCCTGATCCACCAAAATGCAGGTGGAGAAGAACTTGTGAGATGAAACAAGATGCTTCCCTTTGAAGGTGTGCGAGGACTTTTCCAAAACGTGAAGAGGGGCCGGTCATCGGGGGGGGGCTTGCACAGCTGCCTAGCCCCCCCCGTGTGAGCACAAATTTGCCCGGCAGGTACAGGTATGTGCTCGTTGCCGGCGGCAAGATCAACGGCCGTGTCAGAGGAGATGATGCGCAGCTAATTCGCCGCTGTCTGACCCCATTAGCTTTAGCGGCGGGGGCCGGACGCCCAGGAGACCCCCCCCCCCGCCCCCGCACCCCCCAGTCCATCACAGGAAATCCACTCTGGCTTCAAACTGCTCTGGATCCTCCTGACAGCAATGACTGGATTTGATCTGCAAGAGGATTTTGGCTAACAAGCGGCTGGGGGGGGGCCCTCAGGGGGGCCGCAGACGGACGCGGTGTTTTGGTTAATTGGGGCGGCGAGGATCTCATCACCGACCCCCATCTTCTCTGCTCGCTCTTCTCCCTCAGCTCGGCGGGGGGCAGATTTGCTTCCCCTCCATCCACCGCACATCTTCCAGGAAATAGGCCGGAGCCGAGGCGTCACACAGCCAGAGTTAATCAGAGTTAGCCAGGGTTATCCACAGTTAGCCAGATCCCTCCAGATGAAGTCTAGGGCAGATTTCCGGCTCCTTCTAAAGGAACAGCTCACCCATAAATCCATGAACAGCGGAAGTGATCACATCATCAATCGGAGAGCACATCTCCGCTGATGTCCTCCAGCGTTCCCAAAGCAGCAACGAGACCCGGCGCCTTCGCCCGCTCGACCACTGGGGATCCCAGAAATACCAGAAGCACTTAAAGTACTAGAGATACCAGATGCAGAAGTACTGTATTTACGAGACATACTTATTCCCGAGTGCAGGATGAGCTGTAGACAATGGATGGAGCTCTGATGTTCCCAAAAGAACCCGGGGGCAGAGAGAAGGGAGGAGATGCCGTGTTCTTTGAGTCAACGGACTGAACAATGGAGAAGAAGTATCGCTTCATCAAAAAACAGGACTCCAGACCATTCCAGGGGCGGATGGGATTACCACCGGCTGTTGTCACGGAGATGAGGTTCTACAGCTGGCGGCAAACCGACAACCCCTGAACTGCCGGCTCTGCTCCCATTCCCGGAGAAACAACAAGAACCTGAGGCCTCCTTCAGTCCTCCTGGTTCTTCATCCTGAAACTCAACGCTGGGCTGCTGCTCTTTTCCTCTCCTTTCTTTCCTTTCCTTTCCTTATTATTCTCAGCTCGTCATTTCTTTTTCCAAACCCGTTCTATCGAAACTACAGCAACGTTCTATTCAAACTACGCCGAGGTTCTATTATATGTTTATATAAACCATATATATATATGTATGCTGATAGGTTTTATAGATACACACACACACACACAGATTCCATATATTGTCACACACCATTCACAGATGCACCAAAGAAAAGGTTGTGATGTAAATGAATGTGTGATGTTGTAAATAGACACATAGAATATATAACCATATAGTATACATAACCACAGAGTATATAAACATAGAGTATATATAACCACAGGCCATACCTCCACCTCTCTGCATGTTCCACCAGGTTCTCACAGTGTCCTCTTCAAACATGGAGGTTCCTGTCTAACCTCAGCACTGCAAACCAGGAGCTCAGAGCAGATCCCTGATGCACCTCCACCTCCACCATCTCTTCCACCTCCACCTCCACTTCCACCTCCACTCCCACCTTCTCCTCCACCTCCACCTCCACCTCCACCATCTCCTCCACCTCCATCTCCACTCCCACCTTCTCCTCCATCTCTCAACTTCTCCTCCACCTCCACCTTCTCCTCCACCTCCACCTTCTCCTCCACCTCCAGCTTCTTCTTCTGCTTTGGGGGTCACTACAGCCAATCAACACCCCCCATCTAACCATCTCGTCTCACATCCAGTTGACTTCCTGTCCTCTTTCAGAAGCGTCACACGAGCGCCACAGGAAGTCAAAGAGGGCGGCCATATTGAACCGGGGAGTAAAAGCTGAGCGGGGATTTGCGGCAGCCGAAGAACAAACTGTTTCCCTGCTGAGTGTTTCCGGCCTCAGGCGACGGCGAGGGTTAATCTGCTCGGCCCGTGTGTCAGTATTTGCTGGCCGTCCCTGGGCTTCCTCCCGTCGCCGTCTTGTGTCTTACACGGCTTCGTGCCCAGTCTCTAAATAGGCAGCTGAGCGTCTGCACTCAAACACACAATGCTTGATTAGCTGGCTTTGTGTGTGTCTTTGTGTGCATGCACGCCTGTGTGCATGTGAGTGTGCCTGTGTGTGTGTGCGCGCGTGACACGTTTTAAACACGGTGCTTCAAAATCCCGAGGCTCGGCTTGGCTTGTGTGTGTTTTGCAGAAATCCGTGGCGTCGAGGGCGTGTTTGTGCCGCTGATCGTGCACGAGCACGTTGGGGTTTTCTGAGCAGCAGTTTGAGCTTCAGCTACTGGAAGAAAAAAAAAGGTGTTTTCCCGAGGGTTCTTCATCACAGAAAAACTCCCGCTAATATCCTTGTTGCTGATGCTGTGCTAATGTTGCTAATGGAGGTGATATCTAATCTCTAACGAGCTGCGTCTCCGACATTCCCGAGCTGATGAAACGGCAGCTCGGAATGAAAGGTGCGTCTCCCGGCCAACGGCGGGTTCTAATCCCGGGTGACGTGCCATCGATCTGTGGATCCTCTGTTCATGTGGCCTCTTTGCAGGACTGATTTCTTTGAAGGCCTGCAAACTGCAAACACGCTGCTGTAACCTTTCCAGCGCTCTCCGCCAGAGGATATGGCTTTCAGGAGCCGAAAAACGTGCCGGCCGTTTCCATTTGGCCGAAGGCGGCCCACCGGCGTGGACGTCGAGGTGCTTCTCCGTCAGTGGAGAGCTCCTCCACGCCACCCCACCACCTTCTCGCACCCGAGCAAACACGACGTCCGTTAGCTAAACCAGAGCTGACAGGCGACGTCAGCGAGGGATCACAGGACGCAGCCGCCGGTTTTCATAACGTGAGCTGCAACACCGCTCTCTACCCCGCCACCATTGTTCCCGTCGTGTTGGAACACAGGCGCCTCGGGGGCGGGAATACTCCTGGTTCTCAGGGAAATGCTACCTGCACCGCTCTGAATGAAACCCTCCTCTCCCACGCGCTCACACACACTCACACAATGACATCCCAGCCTCCCGCACTTCGCTCGCTGCGGGCCATCTCCAGCTACGCCAGACGAGCGGCTAATTTTCCCCGGCGTATGTTTCACACGGGCGCTGCCAGAAATCTGACGCTGTGGAAAGCCGTCCTTTGCAGCTCCATCCCTGCTATTGCGTTTCAGGCCGGGGGATGAATGCCACTATTCACGGGGGGCAGTGAGCAATGCACCGCTGCCTCCCCGACAAATACCTTTTAACTGCTATATTTCTGTGGCTAAAGGAAAGTAAGCTAACCGCCAGCTTTTCTCCCATCCCATAATCAACATCAGGCAAGAACTTGATATTGCGAAAACAATCTGAGGGATTCATCCCAGGGGACTCGGTGAGGGTGGACTTCTAGAGAAAACATTCATTGGTGGTCCACGCTGCCCCTCCTGCAGGGTGTGGGGGTGCTGCAGCCTACCTCTGCTGCGACTGGATGAGAGGCAGGTCCACCCTGGACCGATCCATCTTAGGGACACATATGGACATACAACACGTTTGGACAATTTTGGGCTCTCCACTGAACCTCCTGCACGTGTTTGGACTGTTGGAGGAACACGAAGAACCCTGAGGAATCCCAGCAGACACGGGGAGAACCTGGAGACTCCACAACCAGGTTGTGACCACCGCACCTTCCTGTGATTAGCAGGGAGGGCAACGTGAGCGAAACCGATGTCTCGTCTGTGTGGGGAGGTTCTCAGTCGTCCAGGTCAAGGTGAATTCTTGTCCAAATCTTCTTGTTGTGGCCACTGGACTTGAATTTCTTCTCTTGAAGACGTTTCAGCTCCTCGTCCCAAAGGCTTCCTCACTTCCAATGACCTGCGGGGAGTTTCCTTGTGTAACTGCCAGGGTTGTGGGCGGGGCCAGGTTCTGGTGGCTTATTGTGCAGATGGCAGAGTTGATGGGCAGAAACGAGGTCTAAGGGGATGTTATGCTTATGGGGGTGTTATGCTAAGGGATGTTATGCTAATGGGGGTGTTATGCTAAGGGAGTTGTTAGGCTAATGGAGGTGTTATGCTAAGAGGGTTGTGATGCTAATGGGGGTGTCGTTCGTTGTGGACAAAAGAGCAACTTTCGCGGATCACCTGGACTGGAATGTGAAAAGGTGAAGCCAGACAAAGGAGTGAAACCTATTTGATCTCATGGACTGAGGCTTGGGTGGAAGTTAGCGGAGGCTGCTTCTGGTGGTGGATCTTCCCTGGTTGTTTGGAGGCTGCAGAAGGTCCTGGTCCCATTGATCCCAGTACGGCGTTGTACGCTTGTGAAAGGTCGTGTCTGAGGTCCCTCCTCTGTTCAGAGGTGGTTTTTCTGTTTGGACAAAGATGGCTTCTTGGACTCCTCTCTGGAACCATCTGTCTTCTCAGGCCATTGCTGTCCACAAAAGAATGGTCCTTGTCCTTCAGGTGTAGGTGGACGGTGGAGTCCTGTCCTGAAGTGGAGGCTCTCCTGTGTTGGTCCATGCGTTTGTGCAGAGGTTGTTTGGTCTCTCTAATGGAGATGTCATCACAATCCTCAGTGTGGGTGACAGCAGACACCACTTTCTCCATCTTCTACCTGGGTGTTTAGTGTTCATCTGTGTGTGTGTGTGTGTGTGTGTGTGTGTGTGTGTGTGTGTGTGTGTGTGCAGCAACTGCTCGCCAAGCTTTCTCTTTTCGTTTTGTTTTTCGATAATGGCGGCCGGCCGTTGCTCTTCATTGGGAGGTGAATAGATGGCGGCCAGTGAATGCAGCCGTCCATTAACCAGCGCCACCGCCGCCGTTTGCTTTTCTGCGGTGGTTATGGGTGGAGGTGGAGGTGGAGGGTGAATTAATTATGTTTTATCACCTTTTAGCTGATTGAAGTCGACCCTCCCCCCTCAGCCAGCTCCCGCACACGTCTTTGCCGCCACCAAATGGATCAGGGCTCGTCAGCGGCGCCGCCGGGCCTCTCACAGCCGACTCCACGCCACCTCACCGCGGTCGCCGTCGCCCCGCTGGGGGGGAAACGCAAACACACCAGAGGGCTCCGTTCACTTGGAGTCCAAAAGTTCAACAGGAAAAACTACAAATATGTCCGCCTCGATTTTAACTTTAGCGAATTAGCACAAACAGTGGAGACTGCAGGATGAGAGGCTGGGATGTCTCTGCATGCGGAAACCCCGCCTCTCCACCCAACAGGGTCAGCCGGGATCCCACGTCTGCCGGGAAAATGGCAGGAATGAATCCGTGATACAACAAGGAACCGGGAAACAGGCTCCATTGGAGAGCAATCCAAACATTCTCAGGAACAGTCAGGGGCGTCCCGTCTGGACAGAGGAAGAAAAGTGTGTGTGTGTGTGTGTGTGTGTGTGTGTGTGTGTGTGTGTGTGTGTGTGTGTGTGTGTGTGTGTGTGTGGTGAGTGAGTGTGTGAGTGTGTGTGTGTGAGTGTGTGTGGGG
>CAAKHD010000313.1:3358-15288 GCA_901007705.1 Fistularia tabacaria | reverse complement strand
TTCACATCACAAAGTTGGATAGATTTATTGGGTGGGGGGGGGCAGGAGACATGTTCCTGGCGGTGAGATGTTCCAGGTCCCAAACAACAGATTCCTTTGCAAACACGCCGATGTTTGACGTGGAGGTACCTGGAGAACCGTGTTTACAGGAAGCTCAGCAGCTTTCTGTCTCTTTGTGTAAACCCCACTGCCGTGTCCTCCTCCTGTCTGAGACTCTGAACCAAACCGCTCGCTCTCCACACGGCCTGGAGCTTCACGGTCACGTACAGATGGGACATTCTCCTGAACCCGACCCTGACACCATGGTATGTTTGCAGCCTCATTTGGTCCTGACACACTCCTTTCTCTGTGGAGGCTTCATGTTCTCCAGGTTCTCCAGGTTCCTCCAAATGTCAGAAAACATGCAGACCATAAAGGGCCCAGAGGGTGAATGGGAGGGTGAATGGTTGAATGTCTCCATGTGTGGCCTTGGGATTGGTCCTGCCGACACAGCAGGATAGAGAATGGATGGATGGCTCGATGGCTGGATGGATGGATGGATGGATGGATGGATGGATGGATGGATGGATGGATGGATGGATGGATAGATGGATGGATGAATATATGAAGAGATGAATGGATGGATGGATTGGTGGATAGATAATAGATGGATGATGGATGGGTGGATGGATGGAGGATGGATGGATGGATGGATGAATGAATGATGGATGGATGGATTGATAATGGATGGATGGATGGAAGGATGGATAGACAGATGGATGAATGGATGAATGGATGGATGGATGGATGGATGGATGGATGATGGATGGATGGATGGATGGATGGATGGATGGATGAATGAATGATGGATGGATGGATGATGGATGAATGTATGATGGATGAATGGATGGATGAAATAAATGTGTGATGTTGGTTTGTAGTGTTGTCAGGCTGATGCTTTCACAGGCTGGGCTACGCTCCGTGAGGTTGTGCGTCCTTTGGGAATTGTAGTTTTCTTAAAACTACAGGCGTCATGGCGGCTGTTCAGATCACATGGACGTCAGGCGTGGCTGAAGGTCGCCCGGGATATTTTTTCCCTTTGAATGAACACATGAATAATGAAAGCGTCGTGTGGGCTGAGACTTCCTCTGAGGCAGAGCGCAAGCTGCTAACCGCTGAGTAAAAGTCACTGTCCCACCGGGGACGTTCTTTACTTTGGGATGACTTGGCGCAGTGGTGGCGATGCTCCTCATCAGGGCGCGGCGAGCGCCTCCCAGGTGTTATTATGACAATAATAACCGGTCGATGCTCGGGTGGCAGTAAAGGTGACTCATAGGTAACGGAGCGCAGAGGAGCAGAGCGGCCGCCGCCCAGGACGAGTGCAGCAGCGACTCTGGACCTGAGGACGCCGTGAAGGAAGGCTGACCTCCTGACGGGAGCGGGCACCGGCCGCCAGCCTGGGACTATTTCTGCTCGGCGCACCAGATGGCCGTCGACCTAGTGTTGATCTTGGAACTCTGTCTCGCCAAGACCCCCCTCCTTCCCCCCGGCGTGGAAGGAGGAGATTGGAGATGTTGAAGGTGCCCCGCCTCCGGCTCCTGGCTCCGAGAAGAGGGATTAGTTTGTATCTGGCCGCGCAGGACGTGTTCCTGCAGCCGTGATAGAACCCAGAAGGAGACGTGCTGGCAGAGAACAGGCTTTGAACACAACAAAAGACATCTCACCACGAGAACCCAGGGGGTCTCCGTCCTGCATCTCCAGTCCTTCCTCACCAGCAGATCTAAAGGCTTGCCAACTAGATTTGTTTTCTTTCCTGGAACCCTCCAGATGCACGCCGCTCCACAGGCGGCTTCTCCGCCGGATGAAGGCCCTCGTTTGTGAGCTCTTCTGCAGACATCTGGAGCAAACGCCCCGCCCTGGCCGGGACGCCGAGGCCGTCAGGCTCATCGCTGCCACCTTGTGGCCGCGAGTGGGGAGGCAGCTCCTCTCTGCAGCTCCCACAACCTTCTCAGGAAACAAGCTGGGACCATGGACCTCAGTTCCAAGAACCATCTCAGCTCCTATTCTGAGGCAGGGCCTTTTAAAAATTTCCATAGGATGTCCTAGGTGCTCGCTGATTGGTGGAAATCACGCCCATGAGCAGGTTTTTCTTGCAGACGGCAGAGTGCCATTATGAAAACCTACCCTGGTCTCTGCTCAGATGTTTTCTTTGGACCAAAAGGATAGAAGCAGTGAGAAGATGTCCAAGCTCTTCTGTCCTGCTTGGCCTCAGAGGGGTTTCCAGGGCTTGCAGAGGAACTGCTTCATTATTGCAAAGTAAGTCCGGAGATAGCTAACGGCTAACGACTAACGGCGTTCTTCATATGTCAAAGCAATGCAGATAGAAGATAAAAACACCTCAACCATATCATGTTCCATGGTTATTATTCCATTCCTGTGGCAGCTTCACCTCCATGCTGTCTATGTTGTCCTCCCTTTGTCTCCTTCTTCTTTGCCAGTTGAATTTTGAGTGTGGAGCTGAAGGTGCACGTCACAGATGCTGGACCCTCGCTGCCTGTGGGAATGCACGACGAGAAAGTTTTCGTGGAGCAGAACCGAAGCTGGACACTTCTCAGAGATGTCCTGTCTGAAAGTAGCTAAGAAACCCTTCCATCTCCAGCATGGCCTCCTCCTCTGGACCAGCGGCAGCACTGGTCGCCCCAACGAGGGCTCATCCGGAAAGTGAGGTTACTCTCTGAGCTGCGGGTCCTTCTCGTTTGATTCTGGCGTTGGAGTAGAGGATAGGATGACTTCCTGTCAACCTCTGCCATGGATCATCGTGTCAGACCTCCCGGGAGGCCACGGACCTTTGGCTGCAACGCTTTTTGGAAATAAACAAACAAACAAAAACATCCGAAGCCCAGCGTCCATGAAGGAGGCTGTGGAGCCCGCAATCTGGGCAAGGCTCAAACAGCAGGAGATCGTCTCCGCTGAGAGTGGCTCCCCCGAGCTCTCCGGCCACTCGCTGTCCACTTTCAGCTGCCGTTCCACCTGGCTGTGGCTGGAGGACGCTCTCCGCTGCACCTCTCCAGCGGCAGGTACTTGCGAGGCCCGCCGTGTCCCCGCGGCGCTGATTCTAATCTGCCCGTTAATTTGCCACCCTCTCCATGGCAGAGCGGCTTGATCTCCTGTTGGCCTCCCGTCATACCTGGTGATCGGCAGAGGCGGGGGGGGGGACGCAATCCCTCCTCGACACGTCTCCTGTGAAACAGCGGGAGTGCGAAGGAGAAGGAAGAGCCGCGACCCAAACGCTATGACGGGTTGTCTCATCTGCTCCCGAGGCGAGGAAGAGGAGGGGAGGAGGAAGAGGAGGATTCAGCCCGAGGCGGATAATAAGACGGAACGGAAGAATGCCTTACAGGAGGCCACATTTTGATGGTTTTGTTAAAATCGGCTTCACGAAAAAGCTGACTAACGTCACAGTCGCGACAGGCTGAATGTCGCTAATTCCAGCGAATAAGCATGAGAGAGAATACTCACGGTGGGCTACATATCACTGGCGCTAGCAATCTAGTCAGAGACATAATCGTCACTGCAGGTTAAGAATCGCTAATGTTAGCATTCTAGACATTGAGACAATACTCACTGCGGGCTAAGAGTTGATAATTCTAGCAAACTAGCACTAGAGAGAATACATGCTGCGGTCTAAGAGTTGCTAAAGCTACCGCTCTACTAGTTAACAGAGTACGATGTTGTAAAAGTTGCTCATGCTAGCAAACTAGAGAGGAGAATCCTGACTCTAAGAGTGGCTAATGCTAGCCCTCTGGTTGCAGAGTGGGCACTCAGCTGAGCCTTGGTTCTTCTGGAAGGACCGGCCTCAGGCTTCCTGCCAAACACTGTCTCCCGACTTTCCAACCGCCCTTGGGAATGCGAGGGTGTTCACGGAAACCGAGCAGCCGCCCTCCCCGCCGCCGCTCACGCCCCCTCAAGCCCCGCCCCTCTCAAGCCCTGCCCTCTCAAGCCCCGCCTTCTCAAGTCCCGCCTTCAAGTCACTGACATCTTTGAGAGGAATTAGCATGACAAGATGTGAGCGTTGGCAGGCGAGCTTCGCCGTCATCTGCTGCCACAGCCCCGCCCCCTCCCGCCCGACACGCTCGGGTCTGAACCATGTTTTCTGAGGCTTGTTTGTCTTATTTTCCTTCATGTTATTGTTACCGGCGCGAGGGAAGCAGGGAGGAGGCAGAGCAGATGTCAGGATTGATAGCAGGCTGATCTCCATGTCATTGATTTCCATGCCGCGGCCGGCGCAGGTTACCCACCCCCCCCGATGCCGCAGCCTTCGACAGGATCGCCAGGAAACTTGTCGGAGCGGCGGAGATCCGCTAAAAAATGCATCTGCCTGAGCATGTTGTTTCCAACCTTCTGAACAAAAAGCACTAGCCGATCTGAGTGTGAGGATGGAGGAGGGAGGAAAGAAGGGATGTGGAGCGGAGGACCAAGCAATCAGCCACGCGGCCACTCCGTCCAGCTTTGAGGGTCTGACCCCTGGGCCCATCTGAAGCCCCAGACATCAAGAAGGAAACAGGAGAAATAATCCAGTGAACTTCCCATTTCCGGGGGATGGGACGATGGTGAGAGATCGGCGAGCGCGGGCCACCGACAGATCCCCACACTGGATTTAAAGTTAAGAAAAGAAAAAAAGGGAAAAGTTTTCCCTCGCCGAATATGGGTATATGTAACAACATGCCATCCGTCAGAACACGGGCTTATTATTCCCTCTGTCGCGGCTCACGGGGCGCTGTGACATCTGTGCCTCACAGAGATGGCAGACTCGCTGCCTCTGCAAATAACGAGGCCGGGCTCGAGCCCCGCTTCGTCCCCGCCTGCCGGGAAACGCAGAGTATTTCACCATGAAGGGATGAAAAGTCACTGGACGGCTTGGGGGGGGGTCACTGCCAGGTTGACCCGCATTGATCCGATCACACACACCTCAACGAGCACACACACACACATTCATGAATCAACACACGCTTTTGTTGTCTTCGCTCAAAAATGTACAACCAAATGTGGCAAGCCTCGGGAGGTTTCTTACTTCTGGGACTAGAACCCACAACCCACCTGTTAGCGGACAGACACCCAGCCGCCAGCTGGTTTTACTGGGACGATGAGGAGCCCCGGAGGACAGCTATTCGCCCTGTCTGCTCGGTCTGGAGGGCGACGGGATGAAGATCCGGGGCGCCTCATCCTCCTCCACTCAAACCCTGCGAGTCGTCTCTCTGGGGGGTGACACCGAGGCGGCCCTGCCCCCCGCACCCACCGGGACGTATGCCGTCCTGGACGGTACGTTCGAAGACAAGTGCCGGCAGCCAAATGTCAAGGATTGTGTGCGGCGCCCGCCGTGTTTACTTCCTCCGCTTCAGACGGGGCCCCCCGTGCCTGCAGGCGAGAGCACGGGCATACAACCCCCCCGCCGATTTAAAGAGCAACTTTGACGGCACATTTGCTCAATATGCCGAGTCTCCTCAGCCCGCGGGCGTGAGACGGTGTTTGTGGATGTTCAGGAATTTACAATTGGACGTGTTTCACGCTTTGCCTTCAGAGGACTTGGGGGGAGTGGGGGTGGAGGGGTTCCTCTGAGAGCTCCAACAGAAGACGTACGAAAATGGTGTGTTCAATGACACTGTGCCTCTGTGCACTGCTGACTTTGAAAGGAGAGATTTGCACAGGATGTCCAATAGAGCTCACGATGCATGGAAACATTTTCTGAGCAGCTGCTGGTGGAGGTGGAGGGGAAAGTGGAGGTGAAGGGGAAGGTGGAGGTAAAAGTGGAGGTAGGGGTGGAAGTGAAGGTGGGGGTGGAGGTGAAAGTGGAGGTGAAAGCTGAGGTGGAAGTGGGACTGGGTGTGGAGGGCCTCCTGAAAGATCATTCCCCTCCTAAGGTGAGAAAGACAAGTCTTGCTCCACAGAAAAAAAACACCCGACTCAATCAGGCCCTTTGAGCGTCTGTGGAATGGGGACAGCAGACCAGGCGGTCGATCTTAAAAGGTTCCAGCTTTGTTTCCTGTCGCCGGGGATCCACAGCCCCAATGAATCACCTCTGCTGCTGCTCCGAATCTGATTGCATTCCTGCAGCTCATTTCATTACCACTTCAGCTCCCAGGAAGGTGCCGTTTCTGCAGCCGCAGAAACATTTGCCGCTGGAGAAACGCCAGTCCCACAAAAGACGGCGACTGGGCGAAGCAGCGCCAATGGAGAGATTCTGGACCTTCTGGTTTGAAGTTGAAGACTGAATTTGGCCCCCGTGCGGGTTCCTCGCCCAACGTCTTGCTCCAGAATGAAGATGCACCCAGTCGCTCTACAGAAGTCGACAAAGAACTAAATTGCCAAACTCTCCACGGTTTGAGCGTCGATCGGCCCAGTTCTCCATCTGCTTCATCACCAGTAGCTCCTTTAAGCCCGGAGGGCCCTTTAATCCCGTCGTGTTGCCGTTGAGATGAATATAAATGGTGGGGTTCCTTTGGGAGGAACGAGACCCCAGACCCGGCGGTCCGCATCGCCCCGGTCCTTCTCCATTAAGGTCTCTATTAAGCTACGCTGGATCTCTTAGCAGGTCCAACGCGGAAAAGAAGAACATCAGAAAATGAGGAGGGAGGAGAGAATTAGCCCCCCTATAAAATGAAAAAGAAAACATGGCAGATTTAATTTGTCATCTCGGGCAAAAATGGTCCCTGCGGAGGAAACAAACGACGGTTACACCAGCCGGCGGTGGCAATTCATCAGCGGGGGGGTGGAGGAGGTGGAGGAGGAAGCTTCCAGAGTGCTCGCATCTCCATAAATCATTTTGACAATTGACTGGAGCTTCCAGCGGGGGAGGGGGGGGACGTCCACCGAGGGACAACTCTCTCTCCTGGGATAAGAACCATGGCCGACGACCGGCAGTGGCTAACGGTGGCTAATGGTGGCTAACTGTGGCGCCGTCTCCATGCCGCTCTGCTTATGTATTTCACTTTGTGGCCGTCTTTGGTCGGTGCTCAATCAGCGGCTCTGCTGTGAATAATGGATTCCAATACCGTCTCCAACCCGCTGCACTTTTCACCTCCCAATCACAAAACCTAGCGCTTAGCTCGAGTTTAAATATGGCGTATGACGTAAGTATGCTCATCATTAACAATGCATGATTATAACAGCAGGCAGGCGAAGTGAGTTAGCCGTAGCGCCGCCTCGGTTGGAATTGGCATCATCAGCTTCATGGACGGACGATCATTTTGTGCTGTTTATCTGGCTGCGCCCTGAGCGGCGGCTGTAAACTCTAAACCCATTGGAGGGCGCGGCGTCCGCTGACAGCAGAGCAGCATGAAAAGCCTCACTCGGTTAGATACCTGGCAACGGCTAGGCTAACAGCGGTAACAGCTACCTTAAGTAAAACTCAAAGCAGGGCGATGTCGGGGGGCGGGGCTTAATTGTACTGTCATGTTTAGCTAATTAATTGGTAGCTTCTCTACTGTAGACACAGTGCCCCAATTTTAGCTGGCAGGCAGGCGTCAAATGCCCGGCAGGGGTGAGGTGGCGTCGCCTGTCGCTGTTTCATCAACCCACAGCCCAGGTGGGGTGGTCTCGGCCCTCCCAGAGGCCAACGCGTCACGCTAGCGGCGCAGAGGTTCATCTCCTGCAGGACTCCCATTTGGAAAGTCACAGCAGGCAAGACTCCACTGGAGGTTGGGTTTAAAATGGAAAAGGCGCTCAGCTTGCATTAACAGAGTTCTGACCAGCCACTCTCAGGCTCAAGCTAGCCGGCCGCTGTTAGCGCCTTCCTGTCCCGCCAGCTCACGAGTGCTCTTCGACGGGTTCCGAGCTTCTGCCGCCTCCATCCGCGAGCCACGCCGCGACAGCTTCCCCTGCTGGGAATCACTTTCAGCCATACAAACATTGACACAACCCAGATCCTTCATTCGCAGCATTCGTCCAACAGAATTCAAACTGTACCATCTGGAAGAATAAGAAGTCCAAGTCACCCAACTCAATGGATCTCCACTGGGTCTCAGGACCATCTAGACAGGACAGCCAGAAGTACTGAGAGTGTGAGTGTGGGTGAGAGTGTGTGTGAGAGTGTGTGTGTGTGTCTGAGAGTGAGAGTGTGTGTGTGTGTGTGAGAGTGTGTATGTGTGTGAGAGTGTGTGTGTATGTGAGTGAGAGTGTGTGTGAGAGTGTGTTTGTGTGTGTGTGTGTGTGAGAGTGTGTGTGTGCAATCCCCCCCGAGGAGTGGTGTTTATGTGGGCTTCACTAGATGTTGATCTGAGTGCTGAACAGATGACAGACCTCACCGCCGAGGAGATACATCACAGTCCAGGCCTCCATCTCCTCCTTCTCCATCTTCTCTTCCTCCATCTCCTTCATCTCCATCTTCACCTCCTCCATCTCCATCTTCTGCTCCTCCATCTCCTCCTTCTTCTCCTTCCTCCAGTCTGCTTTGTGTTTGGTCTTCTCATTCAGAAGTCTCTCTCCAGATCTCCATCTTCACAGCCTCAGCCGGCGTTGGGACAGCAGCCGGGGTTTCTGCTCTCCACCGTTTGCAGATCTTCTCCAAAGGAGAAGAAACATTCATCCATTCTTTATCGATAAACTCACTCGGGGCGGAGCCTATCCCTGCTGTGATTGGATGAGAGGTGGGGTCACCCTGAACCAATCACAGGGACACATACAGGCAAACAACCTTTCACCTTCTCCTCCACACGTCTGGACCACGCAGGGTGTCCATAAACCTCCAGCATGTTTGGACTGCGGGAGGAACCCAGAGAACCCTGAGGAACCCCACACAGACACGGGTAGAACATGGAGACTCCACGCAGGAAGGAACCCTGTGGGAATCCAACCAGGGACCTCCTGCTCTGAGGGG
Organism: Fistularia tabacaria; assembly: GCA_901007705.1. Taxonomy (NCBI): domain Eukaryota; kingdom Metazoa; phylum Chordata; class Actinopteri; order Syngnathiformes; family Fistulariidae; genus Fistularia; species Fistularia tabacaria. The sequence goes on along the minus strand of CAAKHD010000313.1, from coordinate 6,437 downwards.
GAGGGTCTGACTGCTGCACCACATATATAGAATTATCTTTATATGTACAATATATATATGATTGTATGATCTCCTATCATATATAAAGTAAATATATGAAGGCGCAGAAGGTCCAGAACCTCCACATGGAGCTGCAGCATTTTACTGTTCTTTGCTCTCCTGAGGTTCTCTTGTGGTTCTCTTGTGGTTCTCCCTTGGTTCTCCTTTGGTTCTCATGTGGTTCTTTTGTGGCTCTCTTGTGGTTCTCCTGAGTTTCTCCTGAGGTTCTCTTATGGTTCTCGTGAGGTTCTCCCGTGGTTCTGCAGGTCTCCGGTTGCTGTGCTACTGAACGTTGCTGTTAGTGTGACTGTTTTGGTCGGCAGAAGGAGGCGGGAGTGTCTCGGGGAGGAACCGGCTTCAGGAGTAAGAAGCACTTCTGAGAGCAGAGAGAACGGCGGCTGCCTGATCGCACCGCTGATGTGGAGAAGCCACAGAAGAAAGAGCATCTCCTGCTACTCATCAGTGAACCAAAAGAAGCTCAAGCAAAGCTTGTGTTTCAGACACGTTCCTGCATCAGCACCATCTGCCTGAACACACACACACATACACACACATACACATACACATACACATACACATACACATACACATACACATACACATACACATACACATACACATACACATACACATACACATACACATACACATACACATACACATACACATACACATACACATACACATACACATACACATAAACATACACATACACACATACAAATACACATACACATACACACATACAAATACACACACACATACACACACACATACAGATACACATACATACACACACACATACAGATACACACACATAGACACAACACAACACAACACATAATAACACACTTCTTGTCACCAGAGGGGACATTCATTCGTTCATTCATCCATGCTGTCTCAACTGCTCAGCCAATCCCGGCTGCCCACGGGGTGGGAGGCGGGGTTTGAGCCGGACCAGCCACCTGTCAATCACAGGGCCCCATACACTCCCTCTCATCCACCTCCGGACAGTTCAGGGTCTTCACTGAACCTCTTAAAAGAATGTTTGGAGCAGGGGTGCTCAGACTTTTTCAGCATGCAAGCTACTAATAAAGTGACCAAATCAAAATGATCTATCGGGTAGATCAAAAAAGCGAGGGCTTAAGATTGGAAGTAACTCGCTGATTAGCTTGTTAGTTTTGCTGCACTTAGCATCGTTGTTTGCGCGGTGACCTAACTGTCGTAAAAATTTGGTTTTCATCTGACTGGCTGCCCAGTATATCAATCAAGTGATGGGCTGGATGATAGGCTGACATCTATTTTTTTAATGTCATGCGATCGACCAATACTACCTTTGTGATCGACTGGTAGATCGTGATCGACGTATTGAGCACCCCTGGTTTGGAGCAACAAAGAAGGTCTCCTGGTTGCATGGAGGGTTTGAAGCAGTGACATGCTCCTGAGAAGATCTCAAAGCTCTGGCGGACCCACCACCCCCAGTCGATGAAGGACACGATCCCAGGAGGACCTTCATGAGCAGGAAGCGTGTAGACGTGAACTCGAAGGGTCTTCGGCGATGAAAAGCTGATCTCAGCTTTTCATCTTCTCTCATCTTCTCTCAGAAGATGAATCCGTTCTCCTGATGACGGACCACGAAGCAAAGACTTCATGAAGCTGGAGTTTATTAACCTGGTCTGGATCTGTTCTCGGACCTTCAGGAGCTCAAGGAGACGCTTCCTGACAGAAAGTAGGTCTCCTGGCAACCTTTAATTCGGAGGAGAGTGTCATCCTCAGTCAACCCGGGTTCTTCTCCTGCTTTCAGCTCCATCTACTACCCTCTCCTCCTCCACCCTGTCTGTGTGTGTCCTCTGATGAGCGGAGAGGGTATGTGTGTATCATTGTGTGTATGATTGTGAATGTGTGTGTGTGTGCGTGTGTGTGTGTGAACAAGTGACTAATGACGAGCAGCCGTCCGAAGCTCAACAACACGCACCCCTATTTGTCAACACTAGCGACGCAGCTGTGTGTGTGTGTGTGTGTGTTAGTGTGTGTGCGTGAGTGTGTGTGTGTGTGTGTGTGTATGTGTGTGTGTGTGTGTGTGTGTGTGTGTGTGTTTCAGGAGGGAATAGGTTTTCGAATCTAAACATGTGAAGACGGCATGGAGAAAAACAGTCTGTCTGCAGCTGTGGAGATGCAACTGAAACACCAAGCATGCGTGTGCGTGCTTGTCTGTGTATGCTTGTGTGTGTGTGTACATTTCAGAGTTCCATGTGTAAACACTCCTCCTCCCCCGGTCTTCATGCTCAGGAGGCCGGGCCATGTCTCAGTTTCAAGGGAACCCTATAAGGGTTGAATGGTTCCAGGAATTAGTCAGGCCCCGGGGTGTCAGGGCGACCTGGAGGACTGGACCCTCAATGACACCATTGGATGCTCTGATGGTTGTCCTGAGGCGGCTTTCAGAAGACCGCTGGGAGAGAAGTTCGGCTTTGGACCTCCCTCACCTCTGTCCTCGGACAAACGATGTTTGAGGCTGTCGTGGAACAAAGCGTGGATCGCGGCGGCGTCGCACAGCCGGCCAGGCGAGGAGAAGAAAAGAGCAGAAGAAAGCTAATCTTCCATGAGACGACTGTCACGCCGTGAAGTTCTCACTTCCCTCGCAGCTGCAGATGATGTGGGTGATAACTGTCACGCAGGAACCCTGTGTGTGTGTGTGTGTGTGTGTGTGTGTGTGTGTGTGTGTGTGTGTGTGTGTGTGTATGTGTGTGTGTCTGTGTGTGTGTGGGCTCGAGTTTCCCCTTCACCCCGGTGTCCGTGGCAACCAGCCACGGACCGCTATCGTTTAACACGCTACACCTGTTGGGGCTGAACCTGATACCTGCAGGTAATGGACTGGAGTTCAAAGAGCCCAAACTCTCTCCGTTTGCAGAAGGCACTCTTGATGATCACACACACTCACTCACACACACACACACACACACAGACACACACACACACACACACACACACACACACACACACACACATGCCTAAAACCCGCCCAGGCTCTGAAATCCCGCAG
>CAAKHD010000312.1:6189-17289 GCA_901007705.1 Fistularia tabacaria | reverse complement strand
ATAATATTGGAGCACAAGCCACTGCTGGAGGAAAAACCAAACCAAAAAAAAAAAATATATATATACATACACACACACACACACACACACACACACACACACACACACACACACACACACACACACACACACACACACACACACACACACACACACACTTGAATATATAAAATGTCTTCAGCATCATTGCCATTAGAAAACTGAACATAAAGCCACATCATAGCAGTTTTTATGTTGCCTGTTTGGGTAAAGCTATTGAGGTTTGAGTGCATTCTACAAAACTTTGTTCTGTGTCTAGATCTTTATATTAGCCACAGAAGACAAGCCCGTTCATAAATTCTAGGTAACAAAAAAAGGATATCCTCTTTAGGGTACTTCTTTTAATAGAAGACTCACTAAATTAAAACAGCTAAGTAAGAAAATCAGACAAGCATGGTCCTATTTCGAGGTCAATTCCAACATTTGTAGAAGGACATATTGAAATGACTGAAGAGAAAAGCCTGTACCCTCATCACAGGGCATTTAATTTTATACATTAACATAATCAGGGGAGTGAAGATGATGTAGGGGAGCGAAGATTACATTATTAGACAAAATAAACCCTGGCAGTCTTGTCTTGCTTATAGATGGTGAGTGAAAAATGAAAACAGCTTGTGACTGGAAAATGTTGCTTGCATCAAATATTATTGGTGCTTTCTTAAGAATTATGCTTCATAAAAAAGGAGGTAGATACATAAATTAAGATCCAAAAGACAATCCAGTGGCACGATCAAATTCATTGTCACAGAGTTTACTTAACCGTCGTAAAATTCAAAAATGCACGATAGAAATTCGATTTTCACCATGAACTCTGTGTCTCTAATGACAGTACCAAGTCAGAACAAACGGTGATATATGGTTGGGTAAAGGCAGAGGTTCTCCAATTTATATAAATCTGATGGATTATGTCTGGAGATTTTCATTCATACATTTTGAATTTGTAACAGGATGTATACACAGACCCCACTTTACTTTTTTATTTGTAGTTGAGAAAAAACATGGCTGACTAGTAGTTGATGCTTGGTGTGGCTACGATTCCCCTGTGACTATATCTTATTTGTAGTATTGTCCATCCACAGCAGAGTAAAGTGTTTTCGCCAATTGTTTTTTAGACATCATCAGACCACCTGGGAGGACTAATAGGCATAAATATGCTTTAGTGTTGGTCTCATACTAGAATGGGTTGTTAACAAAGCATGAATTACTGTTATTTCTTTAAAAATCACAATTTAAAACACTTAACACAGGGGCGCTGTGATTATTTGACTAGAAAAATGCATGCTGGGTTTATGACATAAAGATATTGTGTTAACTTTGGCTTTCTGCAAGTGTAAACTTTCGCTCGGTAACTAATGGTATATAAAGTAAGGCCACATTGTGCTGCTTTGGGGTACACCATCCTTCCAAGAGGGCGGTGCGCGTAGTCACAGCGGCCCCTTGCTCCCCCGCACGTACGGTGCTTTATCATAGTTCTTTGAGTATTTCGCACTTCTTGTGTTTGTTCGGTTTGTTTTTCTTACAGGATTACAAGTACAGTCGAAAAGATCTGCTGGACATCTACAGAAGCCAGCCTCATGACACCATGGACTCTGTACAAACCAAGACAATCAAAGAGCTCGGACTACTCTGCAGCTACGACGGACTTGACCGCATCTTTAGAGGAAGCAGATGAGGGGCCACACATGTCGTCCATCCTTCTGGCAAACATACGATCCCAGGACAAAAAAATGGATCACATAGGGCTTCTGAGGATGGCAAATCAAAAGGTGAGTAACTGTTGTGTGCTTTTTTTCACTGAAACCTGGGTAAATGACAACATCCTGGACTCTGCTGTACAACTGGAGCAGCTAACATGCTACCGAGCGGTGATACATGATGACACGAGCAAACATGCATACTCACACAGACTATTGATATTGATATGACATAGAACGCTTTGAGTAACCTTTTCTCTCCTCTTCGCCCCTCGGTTTGTCCTTCCTCTTACATCCCCACATATTGTTTCCCACTTAACACCTATTATTTTACCCTTGTGCCCTTCCCCAGCTTCAGTTCAGCTCATTTATGTGCCTGGTGATGAATGTGTCAAAACGGCAATGTGTATTTATACACAGGCACAAGGAGGCATAAACACACTGACTCAATGTCTGGACACAATGTGGGGACACTCCATCCCTGATGTCAGCTTGTCCCAATGTGATATGATGAATGGTTTTTGATAAGGTGTTTTTTTTCCTGTTCTTTTGTTGATTTTTTCCATTAATGCACCTTCACAAATGTAGCCTACAACATTTGAACATTGCAATAAAAACAGGATGAAAGAATAAATATACATATAACTCCCCACTCACACAAACTCACAGTAGGATGGCATTCTGTGTAACAAAGACATTTTTTCGGTTGGGACCTTTGAGACACACAGTTAACACTTATTTTATTTTTTTTCCACAAGGTGTGTAGATTTCCCAATAGGGACAGCATGTATTGACCTGTATGTCACTTAAAATGATGCATGAAACCAACATAGGTCCCCAGTTTGCCACATCATGCTGTTATCCATTTGTTTAGTTCCTCTTGCTAATACCAGTATTGGCATTTTGAATGAACTGGCTGAGTCATTTGTCAGCTATTCCTTGTTGTCTCTCTTTCTTGAGAGCAGTGATTGGGAAAGCCACTTTTTCATTCTCACCCAAGATGAGTATGTGTTTTGAAGAGGGCACTTCTAGATCACCAGCAATGGATTCAGCAAGAGTCCATCGGGTGAGCAAGAATTCTGATGACCCATACAGGGTTGTTTAACATATAACGGTTAGCACTAAGGACGGCGGACACTGTGTCACATATTTTTGTTTTATATTTTGACCTCATGCTATTGTAGCATGGCCAGGGCATCAATGGGAATTTTTATACTGACAAGGGTGTCAAAGGGACATATACTCCCTCAGGAAAGGAGATTAACCCAATAATGAGCAAGGTACACAGGTTCTAGCAAGGATGAACAGAAACAGGGTTTAGGGGAACAATTAACAACTTTTTAAAAATGGCTTTAAATGGCAATTGCTTGAAACACTGACTGGGGAGGACTTGTATGTGGATGGACCACCGCACAGATAGTAGGAGAGGGGGCTGCCACAGGGAGGCAGCCAGGAGGAGGGCCAAGAGAGAAAACCACAAGGGAACTAGACATGCACAACTCACAGCACACCCAGGTGATGTATAACTACTATCTAGATGAGTCAAGCACACAGATACCACATCACCAGGTTTTGGGCCTCCATGCTAGGGTCCCCAGCTCATGCACATGTTGTCTTTACAAAAACTAGCGGTGAAAAAAAACAGCAACTCACCAGCAGAAGACAACCCCACGTATTTGGGGTCAGCAGACTAGCACAAACTGCGATGCATAGAATCTCCGCCAGATTCTAACAACCGACCAAATCTGCCACTTCCCTTAGAGTAGTCTGTGCTGTGCCTTTAAAGAAACTCAGGGGCTGGCAATTGGCGGCAATCAGTCATACATGACGAAAAAAAATGTGACAGCAGACTGCTGCTGTGGCTCAAAGGCACAAGCGTCCAATATCCACTACAATCTCCCCCACTTCTTTTATTGTTGGCCCAACGATACATGACAGAAAAAAAAAAAAAAAAAAAAAAACACTGAAATAAAGATACCGTGAATGTTTTACTCATCAATTGATGGGGGTCAGAGTGCTGTCCCGCATTGACTCGTTTTGTACGGCGCGGTGAGTAATTATCACCAGAGGTGGCCCCCAATGGCTGGGCCCTTGGTGGAGTAGAGGGAGAACTGTCATCTGCAACAGGGGAACCATACTCTGGACCCACTTGGACATGTGGCCGTTCAGCCCTCTCTAGCTCGTTGGTATGAGTCAGTTACCTGTTTGAGGTGGACCCTGTTACCTGCTGAGCTGAAACAAGATCCTTCTAACAGGACAACTCGTCTTGGGTGAGAGGAGTTGGTAACGAGATGGTCTGAGGCCTGTGATCCGACCACACCTTTCAACAGGCCACGATGGACATTTCGCAGCTTATCTACCTGGTGTACTAGGGCGATGGTGTAAACAGCACCCCGTCAGGTGGGGCTCGTATGACAGTGTATATCACCGGGCTCCATTGGTCATGGATTTTATGACTACCACTCACCCCAACATCACGCGAAGACACCACCTACCCTTCCCTGAGAGGTGATCATAGCAGTTCTTGTTATAGGTGGCTGCGACTGCCAAGTGCTCCCATGCCCATGTCAAAGGCTGTCTGAAGCCGAGCATGATGCTCTTGTACCCGGTCACACAGCCGTCCCCCTACAGGGTCCCGGACTCTCCCAAAAAGGAAGTCAGGCGGGTATTAGTTTCCTGACAGTTGAGGGGGATAGTTGCCTTACTGTCAGGGACCCTCATGTGGCTCCTGGACCCAGGTAGGGAAGAACCAACAATTCTCTCATCATCGCAATCTCGGGCATAATGGCCTGGTTGCCGGCCCCACAAACAAATGAGAGGTTGGTCACGTGGAAAATGATTGCACTTATTGGTGTCCTGCATAGCAGCCACACTACAAGTAAGCTGATCTATCTGCAGTTGATATTGCTTCAGCATCTCCTTTAACTCTGTCAACTCAGACCTTGGTGTTGGGCCGCCATGGATGGCACTAGTCACCACACAATATGTACCGACAAGCCCAAAAAGCCTCTCCACACTGGGGAGGGCAAAGCCATGAGGTTGTGGAGGCTCCACTGTGCCCTCCTGCTCCCACCTAATGGCCTCTCTATGGACATCAAATCAAAGTGGCCATGGGGTTCTGACAGATAAACTGTTTTAAGGATCTACGGAGAGCTCCCTCCCGCACATGCTCCACCAACTGAACCGGAAGCAAGACATTGGCATTAATAATGCCTTCAGGTGCACGACCCTGCAGTGTGTCCATGAGGGTCAGTAAAGCAATGGAAAATTCAAGCAATTACTCACCCTGCTGTTTTCAGGAGAAGAACGCCTCCTGCAAGGCTACGTAAGATTGAGGGCAGCCATGTAACTCTTGCAAGATCTTAAAGATTACATATGGGTCCTCCCTCTCCACCCTTAGCCTATAACAAATTTCCTCCCTCGCTTCGCCTTCCAGATAGTCAAACAAGAAATAGGCCTGTCAGTGGCAGACAAATGGCGGACCCGTATGCAAGCTGTGGCCTCTTCAACCCACTCCTCTATACTTATACCCGCGCTACCCCTAAAGGTGGGTCCTTTTTTCTCCATTGGAATAAATATCAGTCATTCTGCAGCCTGACTAACAAGTGGGGCGGGGCTCATAGAGGCTCCATTAGCGGAACCAGCCAAGTTAGTACTTTCAAGACGGTCATTCTCGAATCTAAGCTGGGCAACCAAATCCCTGAGCTCCTGCACTTCCTCTGACATTGCTGGCAATGCTATGCAGCCCACACCCGACAGTTAAAGGACTCACTGCGGGAAGCGGACCAGGCTCTCCAGAAGACACAGTCACAGTAGGTCGTTCCTTAGACAGACTACTGTTCTGTGTCCGCAAAAATACAAATAAAAATAAATATCATACAAGCATTCATACATACACTCACAGAGACACAAGTGTAATGATCAGACAAATTACACAACACATAACAAAGAACAAGAACAACCGTCCCGTTATATCCTAATCCTGCTGAAAGCGCCAAAGTGTAGCATGGCCAGGGCATCAATGGGAATTTTTATTCCAACAACGCCACCAAAAGGGCCATTTATTCCCTCAGGAAAGGAGATTAACCCACGAATGAGCAAGGTACACAGGTTCTAGCAAGGATGAACAGAGACAGGGTTTAGAGGAACAAATAACTTTTTATTGATTGATTTAATAAATAACTCTAAATTGCAATCACTTAAAACACTGGCTACGGAGGACTTGTATGTGGATGGACCACAATATAGAAGATGAAGATGCGCCTACCACAGGGAGGTGGCCAGGAGGAGGGTTCAGGAGAGAAAACCACACATGAACTGGAGATGCACACACACAAAACACAAAGCACATCCAGGTGATTTACAACTACTATGGGGAGGATTCAGGCGCGCAGATATGACACCACCAGGTGTTGGGCCTCCCCGCTAGCGTCCCCAGCTCATGCACATGCTGTCTTTACAAAAACTAGCGGTGAACAAAACAGCAACTCACCAGCGGCAGATAGCCCCACATATTTGGGGTCACCGAACTACACCGAGACTGTGATGCACAGAATCTCCTCCAGCAGTAGGGACATTAGGTGAAGAAAACCCAGCACAATGCCAGAACACACGACGAGCCGTTAAAGAAAACCACGCCAGCAGTCTTGCTGGGAACCCTTACACTTGCAATTATTCTCTCTACTTTAATTAGAAATGCCAAGTATTAACGAAGATCCATCCTGCTGTCTAATGAGCTGCTCTACTTGAACGAGGAAAATGGCTAACCCCGGTCACATTAGTCAGATAGTCAGAGGACAGGTCTTACACATATATATATATTTTTTTTCTTTTTCACCTTCAATCCAGAGTTCCAAAACTTGCACATGCATTTAATATTTGCATCACAGTCAGAAAATTATCAGGGCCGTACAGAATGGAATATTGAAAATAGCCCAAAACAAACGAAAAACAAACTACATTAAAATAAGTATTAGAATATTTTTAAATTGTTATTGTGTCTTTTGTAACTGCAAATGACTTATTCAATATATTGCATTTGGAGTAAGAGAGAGAGAGAGAGAGAGAGAGAGAGAGAGAGATTGATAGATAGATATAGAGATGGATTGATATATAGTCATTATTTATTATTCTCATTCATAAGTTTTATCATACAGACTCCCTTGTGAAATACACATTTTCTTACCATTAATAAAATATGCTGTTATATAGGTTGATAATACAGCATAGAGATTTGTCAAATAAAATGGAGACTAGACAACTGCATGATGCTTGTTAAGATGTCTATCCTGCTAATTATATCAGACAATCTGCATCGAGGAATATGCTGTGAATTGACAATGATGCTCGATATTAAAAATTCAAGCATTAATTTTGAACCACAAAGCATGTCATTTGACACAATCATCATCATTGGCCAGAAGGGCAAAGCAAACAGACTAAAATATGTATGTTGAACCAATCTTGTTGCATATAAACAACATTGAACATTGTCAAAGCTTGTGCAAACAAACCATTGCATTTTTATTCATCAAAAAAGAGCACTGACATTATTCCTGTAGGAGCGCATATATATATATATATATATATATTATATATATAATCCTTCTAAAATAGTCACATTGACCTAAATCTAAGGTTAGGAAGAATTGCTCCTCTAAAACACGGCTCACATGCAGTGTCCCTAAACCTATAAATAAAACCACTGCTAAATAAAACATTCTAAGAGTAGTCTGAATATATCCGACGGCAACAGTCAAAGATGGGGGATTAAAGATCCAAAAACCTAATCCACCTCTGCAACAACCTTCAAAGTGCTAGGCATCGGCTCAGTGACTGAAAGAAGCAGTGGTATACAATGTAGTATATGGAATAAGATACTGAGTGAGTGACAACATAAGCTAGACGTGCATCCACTTCATATCTACACAACATGAGAAATGTGAACTGTTTAATATTGCAGTGATAGCGGTCACATTGGATAAGTCGAACATATTCATTCTGTATAAATATTCAAACTGAACATATTGAATCATCACTGGTTATTCTTCATCATTATTATTTGTAGTAGTAGAAGTAATAGTAGCTAAATTTTCACTAGCTGCGGCAAATTATTCCTGAATAGCTCAACACTGCCAAACTCAATGTCAATTTGTTTCTGCGTCTTGATTTTATATCATAGAACTGGATATCAATGAATACAACTCATTATAGGAGTATTCACACCCATACTATTTTCAAAATATGATTCCGCCAAAATCTATATCTCTTATCACACCTGGCACTAAATTAGTTGTGAATCTCTGTCTGGTGTATCTCCTCTTCCACAGACACACCCACTAGTTGATTAAACTGGTGGGTGTATCAAATTTTTAGCGCAAGCGATTCAGACTGGTAAAGATGTACAACTGAGTTATGTGGTTATTTCATGCTTTTGGGGGGTTGTTTCCACAACTCAGGTCTGAATAATGTAAGATAAGAAGATAAGATAATACTTCATTGATCACAATAGGGGGAATTCCTTTGTCGGAGCAGTGCAACAATAACAATATCAAAAAAATTGTCAAAATATAAATAAGAACTAAACAAATAAAAGAAATATAAACAATTAAAACACAGAAAGTAAATACAAATGCACCCAGGGGTCCGAGCTTCAGTTAATCTGGTGTGTGAGAAGTTTGTCCATCTGGGTGTTCGTCGGGATATCAAGGTTCACAGGCACGTTAAGGCAACCCTACAGTCGTTTCCAATCCCGGCTAGGCATTTCGAACACGTCCATGTCGACCTGGTGGGCCCCCCTGTCGTAAGGTTTTACACACCTGCTCAACATGGTCGATAGGACCACCCGGTGGCCGGAGGTGGTCCCACTGTCCTCCACATCGGCCATGGCCGTGTCTCAGGCTTTCCTTTCTTCTGGGGTTGCCCGTTTTGGCACACCATCCGACATTACCTCGGACAGAGGCCCCCAATTTGTGTCGGCGCTCTGGTCGGCAGTAACCAGATCTTTGGGGACGACGGTGCACCGCGAGACGGCATACCATCCTCAGGCCAATGTCCTATGCGAACGTTTCCACCGGCCCCTCAAGGCGTTGCAATGCTCATCGTTCGCCCCTGCAGCCCCTGTACGATGGGCCATTCCGCGTACTAGAGGTGGGCACTAATGGTTTTGTTTTGGACATGGGTGGGCATAAGGAGTGTGTCGCGCTAGATCGGTTGAAGCCGGCATTCTGTGTTGCTGGTGAAGCTGTTTCCCCCTTCCAGATTCCTCGCTGTGGTCAACCACCTTCCAGGACTCCAGCAGCACCTCCGCAAGGCCAGTGTCCGGCGCCACCTGATGTCCAGACAGAGGGATGCCGCAGTCGTTTTGGAAGATTGCTCAGGCCTCCTGTGAGGGACTAGTTGTGGCCCAGAGTCTTTTCTGGGTGTTCGGAGGGGGGCTGTGTGGCTGACACTAAAAGGGTGTGGCTTCTCTGGCGTTCCCCCTAAGTTCTAGAGTTGTTTTGTTCTGTTGGTGTGTTAAGAATAAAGTTGGAAACTGCTCCGCAAAGCCGCCGTCATTTCCTCAGAAACACACACACACACACACACACACACACACACACACACACACACACACACACACACACACACACACACACACACACACACCTACCTGACAGGAAAATTGTTCAGGATGCAAAGAAAAAATCCCACAAATAACATCAGCTGTGTGAGCGAGTGAGTAGCGTGGTGGTGGTCACAGAGATGCACCTCCAGGCAGTCAAAGTTGTGTGCCGTCCAGACTGCTAGCATATAGTCTGATTGCCCAGGGCACAAAGGAGTGTCTGAAGTGTTCAGTTCTGCACCGGGGTGGGATGAGCCGTTTGCTGCAAGACCTGCCTATCAGCCACAGCTCGTTGTGCAGGGGGTGGGAAGGGTTGTCCATGATAGCTCCCAGTTTGTACTTCACCCTCCACACTGCCACCGATTCAAGATGGTCAAGGTTCAGTCCCACCACGGAGCGAGCTTTCCTCACAAGCTTGTTGACCTCACCAGTCCTGGCTCTGCCCTACCAACACACTATAGCGAAGAAGAGTGCGCTGGCTACCATAGGAAGAACATCCTGCTCTGACTGTTCCTGTAAAGGGCATCAGTGTTATGTGTCCAGTCCAGTTTATTGTTAATGTGGATCCCAAGGTTCTTATAAGGGTCCAAAATCTCCACCTCTTCACCCTGAATGGTGATTGGTGTAGGTCTGACCCTATTCTTCCTGAAGTCCGCTACCACATCTTTTGTCTTGGAGATGTTGAGTAGGAGGTGATTTTGGTTGCTCCACTCAACAAAACTCGCAATCAGCTCTCTGTGCTCCTCCTCGTCATCGTTGGTGATGCATCCAATGATGGAGGAGTTGTCAGAGAACTTCTGGAGGTGGCAGGAACTGGAGTTGTGTCGGAAGTCGGAGGTGAAGAGAGTGAAGAGGAATGGACAACGACAGTACCTTGGGGCACACCTCTGCTGCACGTCATGGCCTCAGAAACGCAGCCGTCCACCCATACTGCGGATGTCCTGTGAGGTAGTCCGGGATCCAGACAGTGATTTTGTGGTGAAGTTGCTCACTCAGCAGCTTGTCCTTAAGGAGGGAGGGTCTTGACCGTTGACGGCATTGGAGAAGTCAAAGATGATAACTCTCCCAGTGCTTCCCGCACCCTCCAAATGGGACAGGGCCCTGTGTGTGAGGAAGATGACTGCATCCTCCACATCCATTTGCTCCCTGTCCACAGACTGCACAGGGTGCTGGGAGGCAGATAGCTGTTCCTTCAGGTGCCAGAGTACGAGCCACTCAAATTACTTCATGACATGTGATGTTACTGCCACTGGCCTGTAGTCATTGAGAGCACTCATGCATCTTTTCTTAGGTACTGGGGCTATGCAGGAGGTCTTCAAAGGTCTTCCAGCAACCTCAGAGAGAGGTTGAAGAGGTGCTGAAAGATTCCCGCAAGCTGCCCAACACACACCTTGAGGACCCTTGGACTGATGTCTGGCCCACTGGCTTTGCTCTGCCTCAACTTGAAGAATTCCCTCTGCACCTGGAATGGGTGTGTGTGTCAATGTCAGTACTCAGGGGGAGGGTGGAGTGGGATAGGGGGGGGTCTGGCTGGGGAAACTGCTGGTGGGTGGGTGAGGGGGTAGTGATTGTGTGTTTGTCAGTGTTCTGGTGGGTGTCGTAGTGGGCCGAGGGGCTGAGGGTGACCTTGTCTTTGCTCGGGGGATGGGATGCTGTGGTAGAGGGGGTGGGTTGTCTGAGATGGCTGCCGATGGACAGTGGGGGGGGGGGGGGGGTGGGGGTGTGGGTGGGGTTGGGAGGGAGGGGGGGGGGGGGTTGCGGGGG
>CAAKHD010000311.1:12854-24070 GCA_901007705.1 Fistularia tabacaria | reverse complement strand
TTGGTGAGCGCACACCTGCCATGGATCGCCGTGCATTCGGATGGCACGGCTGGTCCTGGTTCTACCCTCGTAGGTGTACGCGAGCGCCTCTTGCCTTGCCACTGTGACTCCAACCAGCTAGCGCCTTCCGCCTAGCCGGCCATGACCCAATTGGGCTCTCTCTTACGCTAGCACTTCCACCCAGCCCCGCGTCCCCGATCGGGCTTCTCCCTCGTCGATGAATTCCAGCAACTTCCGCCTAGCCGCGCGTCCCCAACCAGGCTTTCTCATCAGTGTATGCTAGCGCTTCCACTCGGCCCCGTCTCTCCGACCAGGCCTCTCACTTGTCGTTGGATGCTCGCACCTTTTTCGACCGGGCTTCCTATTCCTGCCCAGCATTCCTCTGCTTGTATCCGCCCAGGTTTCTCCCCTCGTCGGTGTAAACCAGCGCCTCTTGCCTGGTCTCCCGTGAGCCGCGATTGGTGTATGCTAGCGCCCTCCGCCTACCCGCCCGTCCCCTGCCGGGCATCTCCCTCGTTAATGTTTGCTAGTGACTTCTGCCTCCTGCCCTGCGTCCCCCCAGCTCGGTCTCACCTGGCCATTTTGGTGCAGAGTCCTGCGTCTGTAACAAGTTTTTCGCCTCATCACCCGTCTTTAGATGCTTAAAAAAGGCTTTTCTCTGGATCTCCTTCAGCCATTCACACACCGGCACAGACCTTTGGGAGCAGCCAAGTGGGATTTGTTGTCTTGCGGGCAGATGGAGCCGGGGATCCTACCGACAACTGTCGTATTGGAGGGACGGCCGTTTTACTGGCTGAGACGTAGCCATTGAACGCATCGTGGATTTTAAGGATGTCTCGTCAGTATTTGACTTTATTTGAGGTAAGAAATCCAACATCCCAGTATGGGTGTCCAGACAGCGCAACATTTGAAAATGCTCTGATATTTTGTCGGATTTAACTTCGATGTTTGAGCTCTGCATCCCAACGTCAGCTAAACTCCAAAGTGTGTGTGCGTGTGTGCGTGTGTGTGTGACCTTGAGCACACACGCGTGTCAAACCGACATAAGCTGCAGGCATGTAAAGGCAACGCCTGAACCGACAGTCAGTATTTCCAGGAGAATGTGTCTGCAGGATGTAGTCATACGTGTACAATGCTGCATAATTTAGAATGGACACACTCACACACACACACACACACATACACAAATATATATAGGGACGCTTGGGACAGACATACACACACACAGACGTACACACACCAAATTAAATCAGTGCAGAGCTTGGCACTTGAGCTTCCCTGGGCCCGAGCCTGCTGGCTGATTCAATTTTCGGGGGGCAGATCTGCCGACAATGACCGCAACGCTCACCTTTGGAGAGAGAGAGAGAGAGAGAGAGAGAGAAACATTGGCATTGGCAGGTTGGAAGAGGCAAAGAGAGGGAGAGAGGAAAGGTGACTGTCACTGCTTTTCGAGAGGGTGTGCGAAGAGGAAGTGTAATTTCAGTCTGGCGGGTCGTAGGAGGTTGGAGGGTCTGCCCACGGCTTGCATCTCCATCTGCCTTCAAGCCGGCTAAATTTATCTTCTGCTTTACGTGAAACGACTTAACATCATGTTACGTTCACACGAACACACGAACACGATCAATCGGGTTGAATAACACGTGCGGCCCTGTCTATTTCCATGGGTGTGCTCACTGTGTCTGCAGAAGTGATGAGCGATGAAGATGAAGACAGAGAGAAGGCTGATTCACGAGGCTCGTTGTTTTTCTGTTCTCACGACGCCAATGTGCTTTTCTCCTCCTCCTAATCCAACTCTTGTTCGGAAAGGATCAATTGCCTGCCTCCGAAAAGGAACGGAGACGGGATTCCTGGAAGTCAAAGGGAAAAACACACTCAGGGACATCACGGATATGTGTGTGTGTGTGTGTGTGTGTGTGTGTGTGTGTGTCATGTCGAAATGAGAGGTAATCACCCTTGCCAAAACGCACGCACACACACTGGTCGTCTGATTCCAAGCATCGCATTCAATCCGAGAAGCTCCATGGAAACGATGCGGGGGTTTGGGAAGGTACAGACGAGAGGAATCTAATGGTGGAAGCGATGAGCGGGATCGCAGACGACACTTGAATTCTATTAAAATGAGGATTTCTGCAAACGCCACCGAATATCTACCCGAGGAGGAATTTGTGCATATGGGATTATTTCACCCTGATTTCGGCTCACAGCTCTGGCATCCTGCTCTTTAGGTGATGAAGCTCATTCGACCCTTTTTAATTCTGAAATCACGCAGGATAACGGTGGCGGGTCCAACATCAACACATATTAAACGTTTGATGATGGGTTTAAAAACACGCAGTGATGCCATATAGCCTCCATATTGAATCTCAACCACCTTTTCCTCATGTAAACACAGGGCACTTGTATCTTTAACCCTTTTCCTGTGTTGAAGGACCAGAATACAGGGTGAGATTCTCTCAAAATCGAATAAACCGATACATTTGACGCCTGCAAACGTCCCTTATCACTGCAGTCGCACCCCATACTTCGTTTTCTTTTTGCTGGTGTCCTTCCAGCCTCGATGCAGAAGCAGTCAGGAGCGAATGAGTGAATGGTTTCTATACGATACGAATGAGCAAGTGAATTAGCTTGACTATATGAAATGTGAATGAATGAGTGAATGGTTGTATGTCCCTATATGACGTGTGAATGGTCATTTGTCTCTATGTGATGTGTGAGTGAATTTTTGTATATCTCTATATGACCTGATGTGTGCATGAGTGAGTGGATGTTTGTTTATCTATATGAGCTGTCAATGCTTCTATGATTCGCCATTTGTCCGAGAGGCTGCAGCAGGCTCCGCCCCCTCCCTGACCTTTGCCCTGACACTGGAGCTGCTGACCCCCAGCGAAAGACGTGGACGTACTAACAGCAGATCGTAATCCCCCGGATGAGTTCCTGAAGCATCTCGCGCTTTGGGGAATGGAGTCGCTCAAAGACGAGCTCCGACTCCAGAGGCCCTGAGAAGGTAAGTTCCACTCACCACTTCCAGACAGAGCAGATGATGGAGCTCCATCCCTGGCTGAGGACACAGTTCCACACAAGAGACACTTTTTTGTTTTCCCTCTGTTTTTCATTTTTCACTCGCGCCCCGGAGGCCGAGTCAGAGCGTCCTTCAGAGGGGAGACCCAGCCATTCATTGCTCCTGATGAGATGGCTCGGCTCCTCCACGCCACCCCCTCCCCCCTACTTTTGGACGGTGTGTGTGAATGGATGAATGATGCAATGGCGTCCAGCTAGCTTTCAAAAGCACTGCATACTGTACGTGTGAAAATAAGTCATTTCAGGATGTCCTGACATGTGATTGGGTTTAGACTGGTGAAGAATTAATATTTGTAATTGAGGTTTCAGACTGTATCACAGCAGACTGGACGGGACACAACTGTGAGTGTCTGTGCGACCGTCACCTCATCACCCACTCACCCACTCACACATGTGGTTTACTGGTTCACTTACTGGTCACTTAACCTATTTATTCTTGTTTGTGTGTGTTCTTTATCTATATTTGCGTGTATATATATATCTGTAGGTATGGGTATGTATATGTGTGTATGGCATGTAGGGTGATATATGTGTATATATATATATATATATATATATATATATATATATATGTCTGCACATGTACATATTCTTTCTTTTCTAACTTTTTTTTTGTTTTGTTGATATTGTTATTGTTGCGCTGCTGCAACACACGAATTTCCCCTATGGGGATCAATAAAGTATTATCTTCATTATTTTTTTGAAATTTCCAAATGTATTCATTCATTCATTCATCAGCCGTGGTGCTTCTGTGCAGAGCCCGTGCAAGCTTTCATTGGGTGGGAATCGGGGTTCACCCACCAACCGATGAAGTAAGATAAGATAAGATAAGATAAGATAATACTTTATTGATCCCAATAGGGGAAATTCGGGTGTTGCAGCAGCAACATTAGAGGGAAAAGAAAAAGAAAACAGGATATAAATATATATATATATATATATATATATATACATACATATACACAATATACACATACAATATACACATACACACATATACATATACATTTACATATGGATACATATACATAAGTATCTTTAATTAAGTTTTTTTTTTTACTTTTAATGGCCAAATTCATTCATTCATCATCTATGATGCTTGTTCTGCACTCGTGGTCACAGGGGTGCTGAAGCCTTTCCCAGCTGTCATTGGGCAATAGGCGGGGGTCCATATTGAGTATCTTAATTTTTTTTCTTTTTTTTTTCATCTGGAAATTAATTCAATGAATCAAGGGGATTTGCAAATGGCGTTTATCAGTTCGGATGAGCTGCCAGCTGTAGGAGGAGGAGGAAGAGGAGGAATGATCTTCTCCTCACCAGAGGTCCGAGTCTGAGGTTCACCTGCATCACCGGGTTGAGGGCGGACGGACGGAAGGACGGAACGAAAGACGGCTGGAGGTGGGGCATCATCCTTCAGACGGATGATTCATTGTTATACAGAATCACAAACAGCGAAGGAGGCGGGGAGGGGGAGGAGGGGAGGCAGAAACGGAGGAGGTCACATATGCTTACTTCCATAGACATAAGCCGTGATTAAATTGAGTGTGTAGTCGCCGGCCGCTCTTCAGGTGCGTCCGTTCGTGCGCAGGCGGGAGTGTGAGTCCTGTAATATTGTCTCCGGTCCCATGGGCCAGAGCTGAGCAAACTCAATCAACTCCCACTCACCTCTGTGCCCCCCCCCACCCCCACACACACACCCGACACACACACACACACAACCACCACCATCACCCCCCTCCCCCCCCGATATTGTCAGGCCACGGTGAGACAGTGGGCCAGCTTCTGCTCTGGCCTGACAGGGAGAAAGAGAGAGGGGGACGAAAGTGCATCAATAAGGGTATGTAAGTCAGGGAGGTGTGTGTGTGTGTGTGTGTGTGTGTGTGTGTGTGATGTGTGTGTGTGTGTGTGTGTAGGCAGTAGGGCTGGGGAGTGAAGTATTGGGATACCAAGACTTTTTTTTTTTCTCGGATTGCTGATTTTTTACTGAATGCTGATTATTTGATCACTCTGCTTCATTTTCTCGTGTTCACACTAACACACACACACACACATACACACAGACACACGCACACACACACACAAACACACACACACACACAACCTGTTGCCCGACCGACACACTTGTCAATCAGCGGCATCTGTCGTGACAAGCTGTTGCAGTGGGGAGTGGCGGGACACGGGTGCCGGCGGCGCCCGCAAAGACAACACCGATCAATCAACTGATCAATCATAATTGGCCCCCGTTTTGCATTTTCCGCTGCATTTTCCCAATCATCACTCATTTATGCAAATTCTCAGCGGGGTCCGGGTGCACGGGTCACCACCGGAACCCATTGGTTTGCCGAGAGATCGGATTTTAGCTTTATTTAGATTTATGCTAATGTTGCCAGTAATGATATTCGGCGGGCTCGGTGCCCTTGGATGTCAGCGAAGATGTGAACGGCACTGCGGAGAGAGAGCGCTGGGGACCGGGACACCGCGACTCCTGCGATGCTCCGAACGCGCAAATAAACCCCGACTGTTTTATTTGTACGGCGGGATTAATGTATTCACGTTGTTTCTAATTTTAGATTCTAACCAACCAAACAATGAACGGAATAACTTCATCAGCCGCACTGAAGTTTCAGGTCCAAATGCTTTAGCATCTTCGTCGGGTACTTTAATGGTCGTTTTACATGGATACTATTCATTCATTCATCATATGGAGGCTGGTCCTGCAGTGAGGGGTCACGGCGGGAATCAATCATATGGAGACATACAAGCATTCACTCTCTCATTCACACATTGTATGGAGGTCATTCATTCACACGATATTTTTACATAGAAACATTCACTCATTCATTCACTTGTCATAAAGAGACATGCAACTATTCACACGCTCATTCACACATCGTATGTAGACGCAAGCATTCACTCATTCATTCCCACCTCCTATAGAGACACTTTTACATACAACATTCACTCATTCATTCATGCCTCATAAAGACATTTTTAATGACAGCATTCACTCGTTCGTTGACATGGCATAAAGAGACATGCAACCATTCAACCTGTCATTCACACATTGTATTGTGATGCAATCATTCACTCATTCATTCATTCACACCTTATATAGACATTTTTATTACAGCATTCACTCATTCATTCACGCCTCATATAGAGACACTTTAGCATACAACTTTCACTCATTCAGTCACATGTCATATAGTGAATCAACCATTCACCCTCTCATTCACACATCGTATTATGACCCATTCATTCATTCAATCATTCATTCACAGCTCACATAGACATTTTTAATTACAGTATTCAGTCATTCATTCACATGTCATAAAGAGACATTCAACCATTCATGCTGTCATTCACACATCGTATGGAGACGCAATCATTTACTCATCCATTCATTCACACCTCATGTAGAGACACTCGAACATACAACATTCACTCATTCATTCACATGCCATGTAGAGACATGCAACCATTCATCTTCTCATTCACATGTCTTGCAATGTAGGGACTCCAATGGACCTCCTGCATGTGTTCGGACAGTGGGAGGAACCCGGAGAACCCTGAGGAACCCCACGTAGACACATGGAGACTCCACACAGAAAGGTTGGGACCAAACAGGGACCTTCTGGATGTGCTGGTGAAAGACTGGTGATCGGTCCAGGGCGAATCCAGCAAGTGCATCACAAGTGCAAGCAGTTAAGATAATGAATGAATGAATGAATGAATGAATGAATGAATGAAAAGGTCTATATCTGCGGCAGCACAGGAGTTCTAGCCTGGAAGGGTTTTTCCAACGTTTAGCCGGCCATCAGTGCAGAAGTAACCGTCAAGCGATTCTCAAGTACTTCTCCGAGTCGTTTGTTCCAGTTTTCTCATCTAGACCAACAAAAATCTCGTACTGTTCTCATCAAACAGGACTGCGGCTTCACCTGCTGCCCTCCGTCTGGAAACAAGCTGCCGGGGAAGCCGCTGGAAAGCGGCGCCGCTCACCAGAGGGACGCTTCTTCTCCTTTTATGTGCCAACTTTTCCTCGCCGATTGTTCAATGGTGTCCGCGGCGGCGGGTCGGATTGATTTTCCCCGCGAACGTCTACAACTAATTCCTGATGGCTATTAGCTAAGAAACAAATCTGGGTGACCGGAAGATCTTCGGCGGATGATGTGATCTCCTGGGCCTTTCTTCAAAGATGCCCGGTGGTTGAGTTGCCAGCTCACGTTGAAGTTTTATCCCGTGGAACAGTTTCAAAGTGTTCGGCCCGGTGGAATTTCATCAACGCCGGCAAACATCTTCTGCTAATCCAAACAGCACAAGATCTCTACCCGGAACTCTGATGGTTCCTCTGGTCTGAGGAGGCCTCATCTTCATCCTTCCTTCGGCGTAGCCGTCATTACAGAGAGTGGGACCAGTGACTTTATGCTCCTGACTACCGTCATGGCCGACAGCTCCGATGCTGCACGTATATCCATGAATAGATTCATTAATCTTGATTAATCCCCATTCATTGTTAATTGTGTTTTTTTTCATTTTGGGCAAAAAGGTGACATACAGAAGGCGACACACACACACACAAACACACACACACACACAGACACACACACACACACAGACACACACACACACACACACACACACACACACACATACATACATACATACATGCACACATACTCAATGCGTTTGATGGAAAAGAAGAATAGATAAATTAATGAAAAAAAAACAAACCCACCAGATTTACCGACTACACGTTTTCTTTGTTTTCCTCAGCCCTTTGTTCCAGCTGTTGCTTTTTCAAGCTTTTTAGAAATAAAATTAATTGATGGCTGGGGGCCGAGGCCCCTTCTTGGCGTTTACCTGGCACTTGAAACAGAAAGTGCTTCTTTGAACGGAAATCCAGCTGCCTGCAGAGCGCAAAAACGACCACCCCTCGCTCCACCGTCCCCTTTTGGGTGTGTTTGGAGTGGAACGTACCACACGGAGGGTCGTACCACTTGGTGGAGTGGGTTCTGACAGCGGATAGTGTTGGGCACTGAGTGGTTGCGCACTGTGCATACATTCACTCCATTCAAATTTTTAATCGAATTAATCATGCAAATGAATATTGATGATTTAGTTAATTTTTACAGCCCTAATATACATATCTATTTTTTGAATAGTTTTACTCCTGAACTTTGCAACTTCTTTTTATCTCATTGCTCCTGGCTTCTTTGATTTCATTGTTCCTGGCTGCTGTTTCCTGTTTTATTTTGCAGTGCTGCACCTCTCCCGCCCCCGCCAGCTTCACTTCCTGTTCCTTCTCCTCACCTGTGTCTTCTCGCAGCCGTGCTCTGAATTGTTTTGTCCGATCACGTTCTTCTCCCGCCATCACCTGAGTCTTGCTGCCTGATCAGGTGAGCTCCTGGAGGAGTCCAGTCTCCAGCCGTGTTCCAATGGGCTGCAGTGGTGAGTTGCTAATTCAAAATAGTTTCAGCCCAAGTTGTTTTTCAGAAAAAGCACAGTTAACAGAGATAACTGTGTCACTGCTGCCTGCTTGTCGACACCTTTAACCCCCGGTCATTTCAAAAAGTTATTTGATGGTAGATATTTGTTATAATCTCTACAATCCTCTTCCTGTTGGATGTTGTTATTTGCCTGACCGATGTTAACCGTTTCAAATGAACGGATCTCTCAAGGTCTGTTCTTGTCACCAGAGGGTGCGTGTACATCTATGTTTGGTGAATTCATAGCCAAGTTATTCATACAGTTACAGAGTGATTTATGCACACTTGCTGCGAGATACTTCACCGAATGTGAGTGCACACTCACATGCACACTCACCACAAAACACAGTCATGTCAGCAAAGTCAGGTGAGACGTGTATTGAGAACAGGATGACCAACCCTCCGCTCTTGCCTGGATATGTCTTCCTCTTTCACGTCCCGTCCTGCTATAAAAGCGGTTTTCATTGTTTCTCATCGGACCATTAACTTGTGCTACAATTGACTTGCGCTTTGCACAGAGCATTACGGTACTTCCTCTTTGCATTGTTACCGTAACAACTGCTCTACTTGCGCAACAGAATTTTCAAAGACTTTCCTACTCTTATTAGCTCCGCAAAAATAGGAGGAAAACAGAAGGCTTGTTTGTTTGTTTGTAGTGAGGATGCTGGTTTATCATTTACATTGGAAAGAAAGATGCATTTAATGAAATTATTTTCTTATACAGAAGATTCATTATTTCCCTCCACAGAATATATTTTGAGATTTGTTAAAGAGATTTTTAAATTAACTCATGTCAAATGACCTCTCAGAATCTTACTTTGTGTCTTGGGTTATAAAAAGACATTATTTAGAATTTTCCTTCCATGCATAGGAGCCATTGGACAGAAATACTGCGGTTATGAGGCATCTTTGAGCAAACTTGGGAGTTTTATCGAAGCGGCTGGAGTTGGAGCCCATTGTCCTCCAAATGTGGGCCCTCTAACTGAGAAGAGAGCATGGCTTGTTGTCTTGAATCATTCGATTAAACCCCAGAGGCCACACGGCATTCGGGTATCAGCAACACGTCCTGCGCAACAACTCGTATTCAGTCTTCGAACAGGTCATATTGACAGATGCTTCTTATTTGGAATTCACTCTTCGTCACTTTTCATGGACCAACCCAGCTGAAAGCAAAGTTCTATTTCTTTATGCATTTTTTTGCACCGGGGGGGGCGATAGGGAATCTTGGAGTTCGTTCTTGAACGTGAACGGCGGAAACGCACTGAAACTGCTCCATGACTGGAGAGCATTTGAACAGATGTTATGAGATTTTAGAAATACTTCTTGTGTTCTACAAATGAAGCCGTCGATTGAATAGACGCGCGCTGGGCTGCGTGACATTCAGTGGGAAACTTATCAAATGAGTAAAAGCGATTCCTCGAAGCAGCGGCGCAGCTGTTCGCTATACACAGAAGTAATTTCTAAAAGTGCGTTTGTGCCGCTGTCGTCAGCGTGGAGCGGTGAAGAGTGTGGTGGGGCGGGGGGGTGGGGGTGGGGGGTTGTGTGTGCACAGACTGCCGGAGTGACCATCTGCACTGGTTTTCAACCTTCTAACCCTTCTGTGTCACGGTAGGGTCTCACTGTCTCTTGATCCACGCATGTAAACACCCGTCCTCGACTCCTCCGCATATCCTTGACCTTTGCTGTGTCTGTGGAAGCAGTTTGCGACACGGCCGCGCCGAGGCCAACCTGATCTTCATGGTCATGACAAAAATCTGCTGCCGATTTGCAATTACGGGCCGCTCTGGGATAGAAAAGTTCTGAGAAGGATCCGTCTCAAATTGGTTCCAGGAAGTAGCCTCGTCCAGGGGAACCTTTTTGGTTTTACATTCCCACGGTAGGAAGCGCTGTGGCATGAATCTTCAGCTCCAGACTCCAAAAAAAAAAAAAAACAGCGTAGAAGAAGAGGAACAACATGGACACCATTGAGGTGGAAGCTGCCACAGCGTTCATGGAATAATAACATGGACTATCAGATGGCTTGAAGGGTTTCCATCTTCTCCTTGCACTGCTTGGCCATGTAGAAGAACCCCGTGAGCCGTTAGCACCTATTCTGGCCTAAAATGTCTGTTCCTCTGTGAGCCCCGGAAGAAGAGCTCCTCGTCACTCCATTTCTCACCGCGTCTGTCCATTTTGTTGCAAGAAAACATCTGACCAGTGACCAGAATAGCTTTGACAAACGGCGCTCCGGCCTCTGCAAGAAGTACTCGGTCATGAGCGAGGCTTATAAGTTCCACCAATCCGATGGAACTGGAAAGACCCTGACCCTTGGAGCAGGATCTAAACTGGTTGTTGGAGCTGAGGTCCAACAGTCCCCGGTTCCTCTGCTGTCTGAATGAACCAGGAAACGGCCTTGTTCCTGAAAAGGAGCTGCAAAACGTTCCTACGGTGAGAAAACGGCCGAGGACTTAGCCTTCTAAGGGAACGACTGCATGTATCCAATGTGAGCGCGGCTTATTTCTCCTGTTCTTCCAACTAAATCCAGCTTCGTCATCACCGTGGACAATATTTGCTAGGACTTTGTAAGGGGGGGGGGGGGGGATTTGAAAAACCCCCCTCCACACACCCCAATTGAAACAATTTAAATGGAAATGTCTGAAATCCATTCCCGGC
>CAAKHD010000307.1:18481-35356 GCA_901007705.1 Fistularia tabacaria | reverse complement strand
ACACACACACACAACATGGCCCAAAAATAACTTCTCACAAGCCCACGATGTCCCCAAAAATCATTTCAAGCTGCGGGAACTTTCTTTTCTCATTGACATCATGTGTTTATGACTGAGGGTTCGTGAATATCTGGACCTGCCAAGCACGGACACACACAGCCGACTGTGTTCGGTTTGTGGCCCGACAACATTAGCCGATGACGTCACCCGGTTCGATTTTCCGCAGAAATGCGGCTGAAACGCTATTGACGCAGGGAAGCGGGTCGCCCGGTCTGACACACACGAAAAGCAGTATCTCACACGGGTTAAACAAGTGGCTACTTTAATTTTAAATCGGGTGAAGCTAAAGCACACAGCGTTTTCGCTTTTGCACAAATGAGGAAATTGACGTCTTAAGAAAAATCCCCTGCCGACACATGAACAACGCAGGCAGTGATGTCGGGTCATTCCTTCACGCATTCTGCTTCTGCACGGCCGATCCTGGATTCAGGGTCGCGGGGACGCTGGAGCCGATGCCAGCCGTCACCGGCCGAGAGGCTGGACCGATCGCAGGGCCACATGTGGAGACATCCGACCGTTCTCCCTCTCAGTCAAAGGTTTGGGAAGTTCAGGGTCTCCGGTGAACCTCCTGCATGTTCTTGGACTGCGGGAGGAACCCGGAGGAACCCCGGAACGTGGAGACCCCACCACAGAGAGACCCTCCTGTGGGAATCCAACCGGGGACCTTCGGAAGCGCGAACCGCCGCGGCCCGTAATCTCCGGTGACACGATCAAAAGTTTAGATTCGATTTTTTTGTCTGTTTTCCAGGAGCGTCTCTTGCTTTCCGTGTTGCCAAGGCACGTTGCCATGGAGATGAAGGCTGACATCAGTGCCAAGAAGGAAGACATGATGTTCCATAAGATCTATATCCAGAAACATGACAATGTCAGGTCAGCCTGGACACGGGGCCTCTCTCCTCCCTCGTCCACCGAGAATTCCCCCGCTCGCACTGAAGTCACAACAACGCGTGTCACCCTGAAATATGTTAAAACACAAAATTAGCGCATCACACACACACACACACACACACACACACACACTCTCGCGTAGACACACTCACACGGACGAGGCGAGAGTGGTTTGGCAGAGTGGAGGCTAATTAACACTAGTGAGGGAATACTTAATCACCAGCAGTCAAGATAAGATAATCCCCAAAGATGAAGAACTCCAGCACACATTCAATTACAGCACTGAGCAAACACACACACACACACACACACACACACACACACACACACACATCCAGATGACCCCAACTTTACTGCTTCTCGCGGCGAAAGTAACATACCGCAAGGTGACGCCGCCTCTGGGTCGTGATCGAGCCTTCGCCCGCGTGATAGAATCGCCAGGGCGTTTTACGACGACTTTGTCGCTCGGGGGAAAAAGAGGAAAAGAAACGCTAAAAGACAAACGGCTTCTCTTCTCTCTCAGCATTCTGTTCGCAGACATCGAGGGTTTCACCAGCCTGGCGTCCCAGTGCACCGCCCAGGAGCTGGTCATGACGCTCAACGAACTGTTTGCCCGTTTCGACAAGCTGGCGTCGGTAAGTTGAAGCGGCTCGGCTGAAACCTTCGCGGCGTTGCGTGGCGCCGGCTAATCGCCAAGCAACGGAGACGGTCTTTCGCCGCCTCTGCAAGCAAATAACGGTCGCGGACTTTTCGTGCAAAAACTCTCATTTTGGTGGAACAGACGACAATCATCTGCTAGCTCTCCTCACATTCTGCCTGCAAGCTAATTTAATGTGCGCAAAGTGTTTCCACACGTTCACTCCGTTGCCAAATGAAGTTTAGCCATAAAGTGTTGCAAAGTGTGCGAGTTACTTTTAGCAACACATTAGCATTGAAGCGTGTAGCAAGTAAGTTAAGTTCAGCGTTCGTGCACCGAATGAAAAACGCTGCCGCCGGCACCTTTGTCCTATTTTCAAGGTAAAATACACTTCATAAAACCAGTTATTTCTTCACATTCTCTTTAATTATGTATCATTATTTTTCATTTACAAAGTAGACTTTTCTTATTAAAAACCACGTAACAAAACCAGGGTGTCTGGAAGGGGTTAATCGCGTTTCAATTAATTTTAACGGGGAAATTTAATTTCGTATACGAGCAAATTGAGTTACGAGCTCGGTCACGGAACGAGTTAAACTCATGAGTCAATGAGATGAGAAACGAGAAAACGGACGGCAAAGCTTCCACCGACCTAGCTAATCTTAGTTAGCTTCAACTAGGTTCATCCGTTAGCAGCGTCAACCCGGGCTGCCGGTGACCTGTCTCGCCTACATCGACGTCATTTCTTCTTCCCGTCCTCCGCTTCCTTCCCCAGGAGAACCACTGTCTTCGAATCAAAATCCTGGGCGACTGCTACTACTGCGTCTCGGGCCTGCCCGAGCCCCGCGCCGACCACGCCCACTGCTGCGTTGAGATGGGCGTGGACATGATCGAGGCCATCTCGCTGGTCCGCGAGGTGACGGGAGTCAACGTGAACATGCGCGTGGGCATCCACAGCGGCCGCGTGCACTGCGGCGTGCTGGGACTCAGGAAGTGGCAGTTCGACGTGTGGTCAAACGATGTCACGCTGGCCAATCACATGGAGGCCGGAGGCAAAGCAGGGTGAGGACATAACTTTGCGGCTAGCTGTCGCTAGCGAAGCGCCATGTCGCGCAATTCCAATATATCGGGGTCACAGCGGTGTCTCATTGATCGCGGGAGTTTCGTTCTAAGAAGAACCCGCAAAGTGATCAGCTTTATCTTTTACGATGCTTTTAAATGTTTTAAGGCTGCAAAACCCCCTCCGACTCACTTGATACACCTTTCTGAGACAGGCAGGAACATTTTCTCACATTTCTCTCTTGTTTTAAGACTTTCAAAGTTCAAACCTTCCTAGAAAAATTAGTCCAGTGTTATAGAAGGAAACCAAAGACCAAAATCTGTTTTCAGGCCCAAACATTTGTTTGAGAAATAAAAACATCAACATTTTTCAATCAATAATTCTGATGGCTTTTAGAAATAACACATTTAACGATACCAAGCAACGTACGAGGTAGAGGCAGAAAGGTAGAAATGATTCAGAGCGACTCTGGCGTATTTCACAGTTCCTCTGACCGTTCCTCTTCCTCGCTGTTCGTCGCTCCACTGCATGAAGGCCTCGGCACACGTGTCTCTCTCCGAGTTCAAACTCATCGCCGCCGTCTCTCGATGTTATTTTCCTCCTTCTGTATGGAACCAGCTGTAGATTCATTTATTCCGTCACTTCTACCTTCCTTGAGCATGTCCACATCTTCTTGTGTGATGGCTCGCATCTTTCTCTGCCTTTTGGTGCAGAACGTTTGGTCGACATTGTGGGTTTTTGCCGGGGGGAGAAAACTTGCAAACATGCAGCACTTCAGTCGCACTGCCAGCAATCGAAGATAGATGGAAATCTGGCGAGCTGAACTCATTCTGTGCTGTACAAGAGACACGCTAGGGAGATTGATTGACAACGGTCTACGGTCCCTCAGCCAATCGGGACGCAGAAAACAGTGCGCCGAAAAAAAAAAGAAAAAAAAAAAGCATGCAAAATTGCAATTAAAAAATCTGCGAAACCGCGAAAGGTGAACCACGTTATAACGAGGGCCGACTGTTCCATCACTCATTCATTCATTATCCATACCGCTTATCCTGGGGGGCTCTGGAGCCTTTCCCAGCTGTCATTGGCCGAGAGGCGGGACTCAATGCCACATATGGAGACATACAACCATTCGCTCCGTCGTTCACGCGTCAGAGAGACATGGAAACGTTCACCCTCTCATTCACATGCCACGTAAACACTTACATGAACGGTTGCATGTCAGGAAATGACGGGTAAATGACAGCCAGTCGTCTCCATAGGATTTGTGGATGAGTGAGTGAATGGCCGTCCATGTGACGGTTGAATGAGTGGGTGAATGTCGAAATCTTGAATTTCTTCTCTTGGCCTGGGGGGAGTTTCCCAATATAACTGCCGGGGTTCGGAGCGGGTCGACGTTCTGCTGCCTCCTGATGTAAATGCAAGAGTGGATCCGCAGAAACTAGGTTTTATGCTAATGTTATGCTAATGGCGGTGTTCAAGTCCAGCTGCCACGACAAGAATTCACCACGACCTGGATGACTGAGAACCTCCACAGACATGAGAGGGTGAAGGGTTTGTCTCTTTAAGAAGAAGAAGAAGAAGAAGAAGAAGAAGAAGAAGAAGAAGAAGAAGAAGAAGAAGAAGAAGAAGAAGAAGAAGAAGAAGAAGAAGATTCATCTCAGCATCCCAGAGTGGGCCACTTTCAAACCTGTGAGAGTGAATGCTTGTATGTCTCTATTTGACCCCTGAATGAATGAATGAATGAATGAATGGTTGTATGTCTCTATTTGACCCCTGAATGAATGAATGAATGAGTGAATGCTTGTGTGTCTCTATTTGACCCCTGAATGAATGAATGAATGAATGGTTGTGTGTCTCTATTTGACCCCTGAATGAATGAGTGAATGCTTGTGTGTCTCCCTGAGTGCAGGAGAAGCAGTGGAGACGGCATGTGTCAAACTCAAGGCCTGCGGGCCAGATGTGGTCCGCCACGTCCTTTTCTGTGGCCCGCGAGAACGTCTGAATGTAATCTAGGTTTCAACATAAAAGCATCGATGTTGTAACAGAGCAGCTGCTGAACATCATTTTTTGACATCTATGCAAATGTATGTCAAACATTTTGGATTTGAATGAGTCATAAATTCAGAGTTATTTAACATGAAAGAGTCGTTTACAGTTTACATTTACAGTACTTTTGGTTACATTTAGTGACGGTTATATTGTTAGTGTTCCATGTGGCCCTTTGATGGCAACCATGATTCTGATGTGGCCCTTTGAGGGCAACCATGATTCTGATGTGGCCCTTTGAGGGCAACCATGATTCTGATGTGGCCCTTTGAGGGCAACCATGATTCTGATGTGGCCCTTTGAGGGCAACCATGATTCTGATGTGGCCCTTTGAGGGCAACCATGATTCTGATGTGGCCCTTTGAGGGCAACCATGATTCTGATGTGGCCCTTGGTGAAAATGAGTTTGATAATGAATGAATGAATGAATGAACTGATGAATGGCTGTGTGAGTTGACCACATCATTGCACCCTTCCAGGAGGATCCACATCACCAAGGCCACGCTGCAGTATCTCAACGGGGACTACGAGGTGGAGCCGGGGTTCGGCGGGGAGAGGAACGCGTACCTGAAGGAGAACAGCATCGAGACCTTCCTGGTCCTCGGCTGCAGCCAAAAACGGGTCAGTGGCGGAATATTGATTGGAAATTCAGTGCGGTTTAATTGCGAGATTCACCCGATTGTTTCGATAATCGCGGGGAGAAAAAAAAAACAAGACAGAAGAACTTGTAAGAAATGACGCTGAAAACCGATAAAATAAAAAGAAATGGAATTTTGAATTATTGAAGGATAAATAACGCGGAGAATGAATGAATGACACTTCCCGGAGAGGACCTGACGCCGTGTCTCTTCATCCGGGCGCCTTTAAAAGGCCTTAAAATAAAAACATCCCGGTGTCCGTGGACGGAGAGACGAGCGGGGCATTATTTCCCCAGCCCAGCTTCTGTCTCGCTGATCTTCGTGGAACCCAGGACGACCGAAAAGTCTGCTTCCCGCGTACTCGGTCATGCAAGTCGTTATTCGCCAAGCTCGCCGAACGGGAACATTTGGTCGAGTCGTCGTTTTTCTCCCTCCGAGCAGAAGGAAGAAAAGGCGATGATGGCGAAGATGCAGCGGACGAGAGCCAACTCCAACGAGGGGCTGATGCCGCGCTGGGTCCCCGACAGGACTTTCGCCAGGACTAAAGACTCCAAAGTCTTCAGACAAATGGTAAGAGATGTTTGAGAAAGGAGACGGGACACCAGCAGCAGGCCGTCCCCGAGGTCCCCCCGTATATTAAACTGCTTTTTGGAGCGTGGCGGTGGAACTGGGGCTCGCTGCGTCCACGCCGCGCATCTACCGGGCTTTGGAGTATCTCCTTGTTTAGGGGCAGGTAGAGCGGTCGCCCTTGGAGCCGAACGTTCCCGGTTCGCTGCTCCTAGTGTGCCGAAATGTTGTTGAGCAAGAAGCTGAACCCCGAACTGCTCCCCTGGCGCCGCTCGATGGCAGCCAACTGCTCATGGTTCGTCCAAGACTGGTTCAATGCAGAGAACTAATTTCCCACAAGGGATTAAGAAAGTATAAATGATTGTTATTATGACATTGAGACTTGCTTCTTTGCTCCAAAGTCAGCGCAGTAGATCTATCAGTCATCCTCACATGTACCAAAGCTTGAAGAAGATCCGGGAGGGCGGCGGTTGACAGGTCAATGAACCGTGGTTCGGACTCAGCGTGAAGGCCCTTGTCCTTTTCCCACAGATGTTGTTTTGCTAGCCTGTCAGCTCAGTCGTCATCAACACGACTACCACCAGTAATACATCTGACTTATAATATGATATGAACCATTAAAAATACATTTGGAGACAAACAAGCTTGAACGGGTGGGTTTTGAGTTGCACTTTGAAGGTCCTGCCGTGCGGTGGCACCGAAGGCGGAGGGGCGGCGGCGGCGGCGAAGCTACGGTCCCCCCAAGGTCCTGCGCTGGGTTCCGGTGACGGGGCCGGGAGGCCGGAGTGGGCGGACGGACTTCTTGTTGAACTCGCGGCGACTGGACTTGAATTTCTTCACCCGAAGATGTTTCAGCCTCTCATCCCAGAGGCTTCTTCACTTCTACTGACTTCTGTGGGGAGTTTCCCAAGATAACTGCCAGGGTTTGGGCGGGTCCAGGTTCTGGTGGCTTGTTATGTAGATGGAAGAGCTGATCGGCAGAAACCAGGTGGAAGGGGGTCGTTGTGCTAACGGGGCTGTAACGGAGGGGTTTTTACTGTAAGCAGCATCGGACGGGGAACCGGTGGGGTCGATGTGGACTCCGGAGCGGGTGGAGGTAAAACAAACGGGAGTTGAGTTTTGCTCAGTCTTTGGAGGCCAGTAGGTGGAAGGCCAGAGAGGGTGGCCTGAAGAAGCCTCTCGGACGAGGGTTGAAAAGTCTTCAAGCGAAGAAATTCGAGTCCAGTTGAAGAAGATTCCGACAAGAATTCACCGTGACCCGGATGACTGAGAACCTCGCGCAGTTGTCAAGTCGATGAGGGAAGTGCACGGACAGGCAATGGTTCGGAGGTGGAAGAGCGAAGACCTGGTGAAGGAGAGGGTGGAGTCCACGATGATGCCGAGGTCGGTCTTGCTGATGTTGAGTCAGAAGAAGTTCCTGTCCGTGCGAGCGAAAGGGGCGACGGGTTTATCGGAGATGTACAGTTGCGTGTTGTCGGCGTACGAGCGCATTTATGCCAAAGCCGGACCGTCCCGTCCGTCCTCTGGGTAATCCTGCACGTTCTCGCCGAGCTCACCCACGCGTAGCCGAACGCGGCGAGCAAAGCGGCGCCGAGCGCTTGCTCGGGATGCTCGAGTGCAACCAGCCAAAGGAGCGGAGAAGAAGAAGACAAGGTGGCGTCGGTATCACCTTCTCATGTCTCCATCTCAGGTCGGACATGATCGTCATCGGGCTTTTATTGCTCCCTGACTCTGGTGTCTGTATTTTTCAGGGAATCGATGAGACCTCCAGTAAAGATAAGTGAGTGATGGCTCTCAAAATACAGATTGTTTCATTTTCCACCCTGCTTTATTTATAACCTCCACCGTCTTCTCCTTTTTTTCCGCTTCCTCCCTTCCGCGTTCCTTCCTCTTTCCTTCAGCCGCGGGGTCCAGGAGACCATGAACCCCGAGGACGAGGTGGACGAGTTCCTGGGCCGGGCCATCGACGCCCGCAGCATCGACCAGCTGAGGAAGGACCACGTGAAGAAGTTCCTCCTCACCTTCCAGACCTCCGGCTTGGAGAAGAAGGTCCCGAACCATCACGGATCTTGTTGTTTGCTCGCAGATTTTCATCTCCCGCTTGACGTTTTCGTGTCTGCGCCTTCATTCGGCAGTATTCCAAGAAGGTGGATGATCGTTTCGGGGGCTACGTCGCCTGCACTCTCCTGGTCTTCTGCTTTATATCCTTCATCCAGATTGTTATCTTCCCAAAGTGAGTCTTTTTTCTCTGTGACATCTAACCAACCCGTCATTTGTCAACCTCAAACCGCCTCGGCAGATATGTCTTCTGTTCTTCCCTTGTTTTCCCGCACAGCACCCTGGTCATGTTCGGGATCTACATCAGTATCTTCATCATACTGGCCAACATCCTCTTCATCTGTGCCATTTACTCGTGCATCAAGGTAAACACACACACACACTTTCCCAAAGGCGAACCCACAAAAGCTGCTCTTTTGTCCCCAACGAACAAAACCTCGAACCCGACCAAAACCGCGTCAGCTCTATTCAGAGACTCCCCGCGGGTGTTCAGAAGGGAAGAAGCCTCCTGGATGAGGGGGTGAAACGTCTGCGAGTGAAGAAATTCGAGTCCGGTTGCCGCGACAAGAAGATTTTGACAAGAACCCGCCTTTCTAAAGCGCTTCACGCCGGACGGATTCGGCCCTTCACGCACAAACCCACGCAGCGATGATGGCACAGCTGCCGCGCAAGGCAACGTTTGGCACATCCTTTCCCTACGTTTACGCATACGGAAACTTATGTACTACACGGAGCGGGGGATTGGTTGAATGCCTCAGCCTGCCTCACCCAATGAGAGCTGGCCAAGGCCCCAGCAGATGACGAACGAATGACTACCGTATTTTCCGGACTATAAGCCGCTACTTTTTTCCCATGCTTTGAACGCTGCGGCTCAAACACACGATGCGGCTAATTTATGGATTTTTCGGGGCTGAAACGTTTAGCCTCGTCTCACCAGTGGACCAATGAAATTGCGCCTCATTCACACAAACGCGTGAAGAAATGCATTCGCTGCAGCTTTGAAGTGAAAGATGAACCTGGCTGTCAGAGAAGGAAACGGAGCTGCTGCTTCACGGCAGCCCGGCATCGAGACGTCGGAGACGGCAGCGGGAAAAAAGGACTCGATGCAACAGGGCGACGAAAGAAAGTAAATGTCCCGAACTTGGAAAACGTTCTTGAGGACCGACAGAGCCGGACGGCCGAGGTGTTTCCGCCGCTGGTCCATTCCAACACTGAAGAAGACGACTTCCAGGGTTGTAGCGCGCGGGAGGAAGACGAAGACAGCGATCGGCTGGAGTCGGACAAAGCGGGGATGGACAGTGGATGGATAGATGGGCTTGTTATTGATTCTTAATCTATTTTAATCAGCCGTGTTCGGGGAAAAACAGCATTTCCAGCACTTATTTGTGGATGTTACCGATATGTATTAAATGAACAGTAAAAAGAAAATGTTTCTGTGTAAATATCTCATGTTAGAAGGTGGACACCCGCGGCTTCTAGACGAGCGCGGCTTATTTACGTACAAATAGAGTTATTTGTTCATTTTTAGCCGCTGCATATATTCAGGTGCGCTCAATAGTCCTGGAAATCCGGTCATATTTACCTTGTCTTGCGTCCCACAGCTCTTTCCGGCCGCAATGCAGACCGTCTCCAAGAAGATTGTCCAGTCTCGCACCAACAGCACCCTGGTCGGAGTTTTCACCATCATCCTCGTCTTCATCTCCGCCTTTGTCAAGATGGTGAGGCGGGAATTCGAAAAAAACAAAAACCCATGAGGTGGATAAAACGTGTCGTGAAATGACGCCGATCCTCCTTGTGTCGGCCTCGGCTGCAGTTCGCTTGCGACACCGAGAGCTTGGCGGGCTGCGTCGCCGGGAAGCTGAACACCACCAGCCGCATGGTGACGCCCTGCGTGGTCGGCAGCCTGAACGTCTCCGTGGAAGGAGGCGTGGAGATCTGCTCCAACGGACGCTCCTCCTGCCCCTTTCCCGAGGTGAGCCGCCACGGCCGCGACCCGACCTCACATTTTTTTCCGCGCCCGAGATCCGTGGCTGACGCCGCTCGCTCTCCCGCCAGTATTTCAGCTACAGCGTGCTGCTGACGCTGCTGGCCTGCTCGGTGTTCCTGCAGATCAGCAGCATCGGGAAGCTGGCCCTCATGCTGCTCATCCAGCTCACCTTCCTGCTGCTGGTGGAGTGGCCGCAGGTCGCGCTGTTCGACAGCGCGGACCTCTTTGTCACCGCCAATGCCATGTGAGACGCCGCCGAGTACTCGCCCGATCCCCGGCCGCTCAAATGGAAAAGCACCGATGTGTTTCTCCGGGTTTTCGCCTATGATTCGGCCGTAAAGCGGCGATTCCCAGCGCTTTTTTTTGCGCCACGGACCGGTTTGATACCAGACAATAATCTCACGAACCGGCCCTTAAGGTGTGGCGGATAAATACAACAAAATAAAATGATGCGACCAGCACGAAAACGGGTGTTTTGTCAAGAGCAGATATAGTAAGAAACGTGAATCCACTGTGTTGCTGTAACTTCATTAGCAGCGATGTAACGAGAGCCCCTGAACGCTCTCCGGTTGCTATGGTAACGCTTAAACCTGCCTTCACAATAAGATACACCGCAAAACAAGTAGAGATAAAGTACATGAAAAGCACAGCGCAGTGCAATGGAGATGGAATGAGAGCCCTGAACTTGTTTCCCTGCAACAAGGCGGCCCCATCCAGGGGGAAACGCTGTGTTGCACCGCAGACATGATGGCCTTTTCCCCTTTGCAAAGAAACTTTCCAAAGACGTCTGGTTTTTGTTTGTTTTGCTCATTTTGCTAACTTGCGCGGTTTAATGTTAGCGTTAAATTATCCCATGACCGAGACAAGCATTTCGACACGCGTCAGGAGGGAGTCACAGACGGATAAACGGAGAGAATTCGGTGGTTTTTCAAAGTAAAACGTCGCTCAGATTCGGATGATAAATAAAAGAGAAATCGTGTAAATGGTCTGTTGGGGGGCCGGGGACCGCGGACGCAAAAGCCTCTGCTTGTCAGGTAAATAATCAGCCACAAGTTTGTGATCATTACATATTTTCCCTTTTCAGTGATGGAAACAAAAGAAGTACTCAGTGGTAAGACTGAGATAAATTTCTTGCATCCATTTTTTTCTGCATCCACACTCTTCCAAACTAACTATCGTTATTCTGCGTTGTGACTTTAGGTCCAGTTTCAGTGAAACCACAAACACAACCCAGTGGTGAGATCCGTCGCTTCCACCGAGACTTCCTTCATTTTCCCGCCTCGCAAAAAAAGAAAAAAGTCTCCCTGTGAATTCTTTGCAGCCCGCACGGCGTGACCAAAGTGTCCCTGAGGGTCATGACCCCCATCATCCTCACCGTCTTCGTCCTGGCGCTGTACCTCCACGCCCAGCAGGTCGAATCCACGGCGCGCCTCGACTTCCTTTGGAAACTGCAGGTACGGCGCGCGCCCACCAGAGGGCGCCGTTTGTCAGCGGCAGCTGCCATTGGACAGAAACGCTTCCAAGAGGTGTCCGGGTTGAATTTAGTCCAGGAAGTAGCCTCCTCCTGTGAGACGTGGATCCCAAGATCCCACACTCAAAAGTAAACCACGAAGAAGAAGAAGAGGGAGAGGGAGAGGACTCGGGCGACGTGGAGGTGGAAGCTGCGTCGCCGTCATGGAATATTAACCAAAGACTAGATGGGCTGAAGTGTTTCAAACTTCTCCCTGCACTGCTTAGCCATGTGAAGAACACTGCTAGCCGCCTGCTAATTGCGGACTTATTCTGGCCAAAATGTCGATATTTTCCTGCAAGCCCCGGAAACTCGCTGCATCTTTTCCGTTTGTCACAAGAAAACATCTGACCAGTGACCACAATAGTTCTTGAAAATGGCGCTTCGCAGTGCGCAAGAGGTACCTAGCAATGGGCGTGGCTTATGAGTTCCACCAATCACCGAGCGCCTATCACGTGAGTTCCTGTGGAACCGTAAAAAGACCACGCTTCGGCGTTGGAGCTGCGAGCTGAGGTCCGTGGTCCCGGGTTCCTCTGCTGCCAGAATGCACAGAAAGGTTGTCGGGACGGCAAAAGAGCGGCTATTGATACGTCAACAGGAGCCTTTGGGAGCCCGTCATTCCCACACTGTCAGAAGACGAGGAGATCCGGAGTCCTCCAAGAGTAGAAATGGGCTGATTGTCCATCGCTATTCTGTCACTTTCTCAGATTTAACTCCAGGATATGTCTCTCCCCGACCGAGAGTGGCAGAGTTAGCCGCTTCAGTTTAAGCGCCGCCTCTTTTGGCTTCGGTTAGCTCCCCGTATTCCTCGCTTGAATGCTAAATCCTGTTTGTTGTTCTAAATGAGGCTCTGCTTCGGCCACCGGTCGAAAGGCTTTCACCGCAAACGGCCTCCGAACCGTCTCCCCTTTCGGTTGCAAAGTCATTCCAAGCTAGTGACGTCTCAGCTGTTTGCTAGCAGATTGCTGGGCCAGCGGATGTGTTGTCCTGGATCCATCCTGGTCATTCCGATCCGATCCTTTAAAAGTAGCCATCGGAACCGACAGTATCGGGACATCTCTGGTGCGAGCTGCGTTTTTCTAACGAAACCCCGTCCGTTTGCTCCCAGGCCACCGAGGAGAAGGAGGAGATGGAGGAGCTGCAAGCCTACAATCGTCGTCTTCTCCACAATATCCTGCCCAAGGACGTCGCCGCGCACTTCTTGGCGCGCGAGCGGCGCAACGACGAGCTCTACTACCAGTCCTGCGAGTGTGTGGCCGTCATGTTCGCCTCCATCAGCAACTTCTCGGAGTTCTACGTGGAGCTGGAGGCCAACAACGAGGGGGTGGAGTGCCTCCGGCTGCTCAACGAGATCATCGCCGACTTCGATGAGGTGCGCCGCGCCCCGACGGCCGCGCTCCGCTGGCGCCGAGGCGAGACGAGGTTAACTTTTCTCCCCCTCAGATCATCAGCGAAGAGAAGTACCGGCAGCTAGAAAAGATCAAGACGATCGGCTCCACCTACATGGCCGCCTCTGGTCTCAACGACTCCACCTACGACAAGGAGGGCCGGAGCCACATCACCGCGCTGGCCGACTACGCCATGAGGCTGAGGGAGCAGATGAAATACATCAACGAGCATTCATTTAACAACTTCCAGATGAAGATCGGTAAGGAGGACAGGGCACGGCCTGGATGTACCACCAGAATACGCAGCTTTATTGCGTCGTGATGTTTTGTTGTCTGTCAAATATCTAGGTCTGAACATCGGACCAGTGGTAGCAGGGGTCATCGGGGCGCGGAAGCCCCAGTACGACATCTGGGGAAACACGGTCAACGTGGCCAGTCGCATGGACAGCACGGGCGTGCCCGATCGCATACAGGTGGGTCCTGCAGAGGCCGCCGCTCGGGACCAACACAAAGGCAGACCTGGTCAGGACAAGACCTTCTGGATTGACCAAATTGTGTTTGGTCAGAAAAGATCATGCAATTGACTCAAATGAGCCGCAGTCACATGAGCCCTTCAGCACCGGAGGAATTTCCGGACATTTGTTTGGCCCCCGTTAAGGTAGCAGTAGCCGCTTTCTCGCTCTGGGAACTCTTCGCGGTTCCTCGAACCTTATAAGGAACTAGACCATTCCTTTGTGCATTGGGACAGCAGAGGAATCAGGGACCATGGACCTTCAGCTGCCAGATCCATTCTAGCTCCTACTCTGAGGCATGGTCTTTTTACAGCCCCATAGGGACACGTGTGATGTAGGCGCTCGGTGATTTTTGGGACTCTCCAACCAGGCCCATGACCAGATACTTCTTGTAGAGTGCGGAACGCCGTTTTTAAAAAGTACTGTGGTCACTGGTCGCTTCTGTCCAAAATGGACAGAAGCTGGGAGAGATGGAGCGATGAAGAGGTCCAAGCTCTGGCCTGTTGCGCCACTGAGGGGTTCCCAGGGCTCGCGGAGGAACATCACATTTTGACCGAAATAAGTGCGGAGCTGGCTAACGGCTAATGGGGTTGTTCACACTTTAAAGCAGTGCAGGGAGAAGATAGAAACACTTCCAGGCCTCCGAGCAGATGGTCCGCGGTCACTATTCCATGAACGCTGTGGGAGCTTCCACCTCCTTGTTGTCCGACTCGTCTTCTTCTCCTGCGTCCTGGGACCAAGTTTGAGCTGGACAGGTCTCAGAAGCGCTCTGTCCCAAAGCGGCTGTAGATGGTGCCTTCTCCATAAAACATCAAGGATAAAAAAAAAGAAAAGAATATGGACGCCTTTTGACAGGCTGTCCACTAGAGGGCAGTGTTCACTCAGTGGCTGGAACCCTGCCCTTGCACAGCGCCTTATATTTAGATGATTGTATTCATCTTATATGTGTTTCAGGCTATTCTTAACAGATATTGCAAAAGTAGCATACTAGGTTAGCGTTTATTGTTTGGCCGTAACCCGGTAACCGCTTTTTTCGAGTGACTTTCTTTTGGGTATCCCCTCTCCAGGTGACGACGGACCTCCACCAGGTGCTTGCAATCAAAGGGTACGTGCTGGAGTGCCGCGGGGTCGTCAAAGTCAAAGGTAAAGGCGAAATGACGACCTACTTCCTGAAT
Source organism: Fistularia tabacaria (assembly GCA_901007705.1). Classification (NCBI taxonomy): domain Eukaryota; kingdom Metazoa; phylum Chordata; class Actinopteri; order Syngnathiformes; family Fistulariidae; genus Fistularia; species Fistularia tabacaria. The sequence continues at coordinate 20,830 of CAAKHD010000307.1, read as the reverse complement.
GACGGGCCGCCCAACAGTTAGCGGCCGCGGCGACCGCGGGTGCCGAGACGGCGCTGCGCTGCAGGGGGACACGGCACCGCCGAGCGAGGACTCACGGTGCGGGCGAGTGGCCGCAAAACTAGAATCGCCATCACTTGAAATCCGAAGCGAAGGAGGAAACATCTTTTAGGACTTCGAAAAACAGGGAGCGCGCGTTCCCGACGGGAGGGAAATGTTGGTCCGGCAGCCATTTCGGCCGGCTGCACGCCGAGGGACACGTGGTTCTCATGTCTAGCCTCTCTCTCAGGCTTCTCGAAAGATGCAAAGTCTGTTTATTTAAAACAACGCCTTTTAGCCTGTGTCAAAAAGAAGATTAATGCTGTACATAAGGCTACTTCTTATTTTAATTTGTGTTCGTTTTCACCTCTTTTCCCCTTTTTGGGCCTTTTTTTTTTAAATTTTCATTTCACACGACTCACGAAAAAGGTACTCATACGTTTTGTTCTTTTGTTGGTTTGATTATTTATTTCAAATATCAACGTTTTGTGCAAAAGGTCCTTTATGAGAAAAAAAAAGTGTGAATACATAACAGTACGTGCACAAATATCCAGTTTATGACACGTTTATAAGTGTGTACATGCATATTTGTGTGTGTATGATTATATGTATAAAATGAGGAGGGAATATATTTGACCAAAGACGAAAAGTATTTAAGAAAAGCACGGCAAGGCGTGTCGACGCCCCCCCTCGTTGTTTTCATGTGCGACGTCATTTAACTCCGTCACAGACGATCACTTCTGCCCGGGGATCTGAGGGGGGGGGGGGTCAGGGCAAGAGTTCAGACGCCCTCCGGAAATACAGAAGCAAAAAAAAAACAAACAAACACCAAGTCCTCAGGAGCGGCTCAAATGTGCACATTAAGTCAGCGATTTGCTTTCCAATGTACATTTCCTTAGGTTTGAACCGTCAGCGCTCCATCGTAGTCCCTCCTTCTCCATGGATTTTCACTTGGTTTCTCCCTGATTTCAGGGGAATTTGAAACGTGCAGGCGGTGAAAATGACCCCAGTTCTTCAGGATTAATGCAGGATTATCTCCCGAGAACCCCCGTCTCTGCGTTACGTGACCTCGGAGGGCGCAGTCTCTATTTTTCAAAGGTCCTTGGGGGTTAAAAGTCAAACCTCAACCAGCCGCTCCTTCCGCAAATCTCAAAAGTATTTCGGCGCGATTGGAAATGATGGGGCGTCAACCGGGCGGGTAGTTCAGGAGCCGTCGGGGGAGCCGGGATTTCAGCGCAGTGGCACGGCGGAGCCCCGTTCTTCTGTGAAGGAAAGACGAGTATTGATTTCGACTGAATACTGTGCTTTGTAATCCCGACGGGGCGCAACTGTTTTCACTGTGAGGTTTTCCAGGAAACGGCGAAACCGCTTTCCCCGCCAAACCCGGCCGCTCGGACGCGTGTCCGACCGCGGGATCATTTCTGTTTCCGTTGGAAGCGCGGGGTTTTTTGTATCCCCTCCGTACCCATCGTTTGTATATTCTTAGTGTTCTTCTTCTTCTTGTTATTATTATTATGACGACGGACGATTCCAATGAGTATGCTTCTTCTGATGATTCCATTCCAGTGAAAAATAACGCATCGCAAACCAGCGCGCTTTCTTGTCCGACGCTCGCCGGTACCAACCGATCGACCGCGGCCAACCGGTTCTGCCGTGACTCCCCCCGTCCCCGTTGTGTACGATGCAGTATTCCAGCCGGCGATCGGCTAAAAAATAACAGTAGCTGCCTTGGCGGCGGAACCCGAACGTGTTTGCTCACCAGAGCATCGCAGTAAAACCATATGCAGATGATTCACTGTGCTTTGTTATTACTTTTTTTTTTTGACTTACGACACTACTGCAGTATTGTGGACCTCAGCTCCGGACCTCCTCTTCCTGCCCCACGTCCCCACGGGGGTTACGGGTGGAATACATGGCCGGGGGGGGGGGTAACAGTTGGCTGACCCAACGTCTCATCCAGTCGTTTCGAGCGTCCTCGCTAACGGAGTTTGATTGCCTTAAGTTAATATACGATGATTCATGGAGTAACACCACACAAGAACTGTGCCTGTCCCCCCCCACCCCCCCCCCACCGGACCGCCAACGTCGAAGGAGGGCGATAAGGCCTCGTCACGAACGCCCATCGGTCAACGTCCCGTCGTGGCTTTCGCCCTCGCTCCTCCGTGGCGACCCAACGGTCGATCGTGTTCGTACCAAAGCCAACCCACGCAGCCATTGGCCACCTCACACCCCCCCCCCCCCCCCCCCCCCCCCCCCCCCCCCCGCCGGGGCGGGCAGGGGGGTGGCCCCCAAAACCCCAACAGCGGACCCCCG
>CAAKHD010000306.1:5508-16548 GCA_901007705.1 Fistularia tabacaria | reverse complement strand
TCCCCCCAACAAGTGCATAATTAGGGGGTGTCCGGGCGTGGGTGGGTGGGGGGGGGGGGGGGGGGGGGGGGGGGGGGGGGGGGGGGGTGAGGGGGGTTGCTGGGCGTTTATTTGTCCCTCGCAGTGGGTGGCTAATCTACGCCGCTCAATATGGCCATGTTAAAATGGCAACCTTGATGGATGCGCCGGCGCCTCGCGATTCTCACTCCCACTGACAAATAATGCACAGTTCCGGCGCATTAGAGAGTGTCTTGTCATCCCGACAATATAATACACCCTGGACCGTGGTATTGCTTTCTGATTTATTTATGAATATTTCTTAAGCTGGTGGCGGAGATAATAAAATAAATACGTTTTGAAAATAAAAAAATATATATTAAAAGATAGCGGAACGAGCGCAGCATCAGCCATGTGCTGCTAAATTAAATCGTGTCACATTGTGTTTTTTTGTCGTTTTATTTCGTTTGTTGTTCCGTTTGTTTTTGTGTACCTTTTTTTTTTTTTTTCCTTTGTAGCTCGGGAGGTAATCGTGTTACCCGCTAGATCGACAACGCCGTCACGCAACGGCAAGTTTAGAACAACACGATATGAGACTTTATTACCTTCTAACGTCTTTTCCCCAGAACTGTTCGCCTGTTAGCTTGCTGCTAACCCTCGAAGACACTAGAGATGGAATACGGAGGAAGATGTGGAATATTAAAAGCTATTATTGCATCACGTTAGCCAGAATCATATAACCGCTGGCGCTACTGTTATTATTAGCTCCGTCTGCGCCTGGGGCTCCAAACCCTCGTAGCACCCTCGCCTCTGACAGTCACTAGCTTTCTATCTCCCTGACTTTCTACCCGGACCGGTCGAGGCAGAAGGCTGCCCACATTTAGCTGGATCCAAGTTTTCCTCGAGAGCAGCATCACCCCACCAAATGCTTGCCCGTGTTTTTTTATTTTTTTATTTTCTACAGTATTTTGAAGATGTAGTGCAGACCTTCTCCTACATGTGAGGTCTCCTGGGACAACTCTGTTGTGATTTGGCGCCTTGTAAATAAAATCTGGGACTTCTAAGACTTCCCCTGCTAGCTGCTCAGAAGCCAAAAAAAAAGATTCAAACCAAATCTCGGATGAAGAAACCAAGAAGGAATCCGTCCCGTGTCTCTTTGGCCGACAAGCTGGAGAAAGACATTCGGGTGCAAATTGTTCGGGGAGAAGGAATGGAGAAAGGGTGAAATTGTAGGCTCGCTCCTCCGACATTGGAAGCGACATGGTGCGGCGCGATGCGGCGTTGCCTTTCGATCCGATGGAGAAACAAAAACAAATGTACAACCGCACAACTGCCATGTCCCAATAACAGCATACAACTGCAGGAGCAAGGGATGCCCGCCACAGAAAAACAACCATGCGAAATTACAGGGCAAGGGTGGCCGAAGAGTACGATGTCGAACGATAGTCAACATAAGAGGTGCCATTCCGACCCCGCTGCTTCGCGCAAAGTGGCCCAGTCCGGATGGTCCTCCTGAGGCTCGACACGACTGAGCGAAAAAGGCCAAGAATGCGGCGTAATCGGCTCTTTCGAGGAAAAGGCAGAAAGGCGGAGACGGTAACAAACCCACTCGCTTTTAACCGAGAGAGAGAGAGAGGGCGTGGAACTTTGAGAACTGCGAAAGAAACTTGGGGAGCAACGGGTGCTGGCAAGGAACAATGAGAAGAGAGGCCAAAAGTTTGATTTTTGAAAAACAGTGAAAGGATCCTGACGGAAATTATCGGGGGGGGGGGGCGAATTTTTGCAATGATGACGAAGGGGATCCATTCAAATTGGTTAAATGACAGGTGACGAGAAAACTGTCACAATCTACCTTTGCCTTGTCAAAATGACATTGCGATACAACTGGAAAATAAAAACACAAAGATATTCCGTCTAGCTACATAAGCTACAAGGAAGTCACATCTCGGTACATCACTCGTAGTCCCTCATTTATTGCGGAGGATTTGCTCCTGAACGTTCCAGAAAAAAAAATCACGAAGTGGCGACCGTATTTTTATTTTCATTATTTCTACATATATTAAAGCTTTATGAGCTTCACGACGCTCTTATTAAATGTTTTCATACAATTTCCCATCTAACTCACACAACCACTACGCCGCAGAATGATGACCAGCCAGCGATGGCACGTCAATGAGAAAAGGCTAGGTGCTAAAAGTATGCTACGCCCTGGAGATGCAGAGAATGCTACCGTCCCTGAGCCAATCAGAGGCCAGGATAAAGAACACCATGCTCAGGTTGGTTGCCAACCTAGACAATGCTTATTTTGCCATAAAAATAACTGAAATAATAAGAAATAAGTGAATGATTAAAATAATAAATAAAGAAATATAATAGAAAAAATTATAATAAAAAAATTGATCTCCCTTCTGAACGAAGCCGTCCAGACCTTTGGATGAGAGAGTGAACGGTTGTATGTTTCTACGTGTGGCCCTGTGATTGACAGGTGCAGGGTGAGGCCCGCCTCTCACCCAATCACAACACAGATGGGCTCGAGAACTCCCGCCTCCCTGGATGCGAGACAGGCAGTCTAAATAACAAATGAATGCATGATTTTTTTTGTTATTTTGTGGACCTCTGTAGAATTTTTCTTTTCTTTTTTTTTTTATTTCTTGGACATTTTATCTTTATTTTTATCTTTTTTTTTAACAAATTGTGTTTTATGTATGATTCCATGTGAGTCCTTGATTTTTTTCTTTCCACATCTTTTTGAAAAAGTTTTTTCCTCAATAGATATTTGTGACTAGTAAGTTAAACAACGCTGATTTTTGCAGTCCAGCTTCCTGTTTCGCCTGATTCTCACAATAATGTTCTGTTCATTCACAATAAATTTGCTGAATTTTCTCAATATTTTTTTCATTTTTTTTTTTCCCCTCGGCTTAAAAAAAACAAACAAAAAAATGGACTATTGGTTTTTCGTTTTTCTTTTTTTTTTTTTCTTTCCATCTTCTGAGATAATCATATAATCTGCCCGGAGTTGCCATGTTTTGCTCTCAGCTAAATCCACAATTGATCTTTCCTCTTTTTTTTTTTCTTTTTTTCATCCCATCCATCCATCTCAGGCGATCGCTCAGGCCCGAAGAGATGGAGGATATTTAATCAAGTGAGTTAGTTAGTTCTGCGGCTGCCAAACAACAACTCCTATCACAAGTGGGATTTAGCGAGTGATCAGCGGGGGGGCGACTCTCAGTTCGGGTTATTGATCGGACATCAAGCCGAGCTCTGCTCCCCCTAATGAGGCCAATCCTCAGATTTAGAAACTTTTAGGTGCGGCTGGATGTGGAAGCTAATTAGGGGGAGAAGGGAAAATGTCCTCCTTTTTTTTTTTTTTTTTTTTTTTTTAAAAGCATTTTAAACTTTGCCCTACTTTATCCGCTGTCGTGAAGCAACCTCCCTTTGGATCCTTTGGAAGACGACACTCCACAACAAGGGGTGAAATAAGAGAAGTGGTGGAATCCAAGAAATAGCCTTTGATATATCTGGGGATTAAGAATGAATAAATAAATAATAATAGTAATATTTTTTTTAAAGAAGTTGCTATTTTTCCCTTAAATTTTATTGATTTATTTAAAGATTTTTTTTTTTTTTTTCATTTTCATTCATTCATTTTAATGGCTCTTCTCGGTTACTGTTTTGGAAATTCTGTGCAATTTAGAGCTGACTTTTCATTCATTCATTCATTCATTCATTCATTCATTCACACCTATGGGCGATTTAATTAGTTAATATACTGATTTTTTTCTGGCTGTGGGAGTAAGACGGAGAACCTAGAGAAAAAACAGTCAGCTGAACATGGAGAAAACATAGAGCAGGAGAACGTGGAGAGGAACCAGGAAGAATAAAGCGGAGAGAAAAACGTACAATCCTACCAGCAAATTCCCACAGCTGGGCAGTTTTTTTAGCAGCTGTCAGACGTTTAAGCTTCGAGCTAAACATCGCAGTTCGAGCTGAATGTCCTCCCGTGGGATTTTATGAGGTAATCTCTCGCCAACTATCAACATTTTGATGCCATTTTTTGTTCTTTATCATCGAGAAAATCATTGACGGTGCGTTTTATTTCCTGTTTTATTCATTTTTTTTTATGTCTCTACTTATTGATTCATTTATTTATTCGTGTGTAAGCGTTAGTTTATTTCTTTTTCTTTTTGCAATCATTATCTATTTTGTTCTTGTTCTTTGTAATTAAGACCAGATTTTTCTCTTTTTTTTAATTCAACTCCTATTTGAGTACCTGGAAATTGTTTCCTACATCATTGATATGAAAATGTCTTATTTATCTATTAGTTTCTCTATTTAGTACTTACAAATTACTTTTCAGATAATGAGAGAAAATACATTTTATTCATAAACATATTTATTCATTCACTGATGTGTCTCCTTTATTCATTATGTGTTGATTTATTTGATGTTTTGCAAGGAATAGTTAAAAATGCCACTTATCTTGATGCAAACATAGAGGTTCATCCTTGCCTTTCACAGAAACAATAACAAGTAATAATGGTAATAATAACAACAATAATAGAGGTTTATAATTATTGTTATTATTATTATTGTCCTTATTACTATTATAACTATGATATTATTGGTAATGAGAAGAAGAAGGTAATAATAAAGAAGAAGTAGAAGAAGGTAATAATAATAATCATAACAACAATAACAATAATGATAATAATAATAATAATTATAATAACAACAACAACACTAATAATAATAATAATACATTATTATTATTATTATTATTATTATTATTATTATTATTATTATTATTATTATTATTATTATTGCTATTATTGCTATTTTTGCTATTATTGTTATTGTTATAGTTATTATTATTAGTAGTAGTATAATTATTATTTTTTATTATTATTATTGTTATTATTATTATTATATTGATGCCAAGCAGAAGAAAAAGAAGAAGAAGAAAAGGAAATGGAAGATAAATTGATAAATCACCATTACTATTATTTTTAGAAGGAGTAGAAGTACTAGCAGTAGTCGTGTTGGTATTAGCATAATTATTGATTTTATTGGAAAGGACAAGATAAATGTAACCCATGCAGAAACATGCTAGATTGAACAAATATTTTTCTTTGGTTCTCCATCAACACCCAAATCCTCCGCACGATTTCCTGCGGTCGTAATGCTGTGACGGTCAGGTCGACCGGCAACGCGGTAACCGGGAGCGGCTGAGAAATGATCTGTCGGTTTTAGCATCCGTTTGATGAGGTTAACCGTCCGGTTTCCACAAGTCGTCACCAGCCGTGGGATCCTGATCTTTTTTTTTTTTTTTTTACAGTGTTTCGTCAGCTCGGGCTCATGTTAATTGAGCGCTACACTCCAAAAGGAAGCGGTGACGGGCCCGACACGACACGAGCCCGCCAAAAAAAAAAAAAAAAAAAAAGGCGACGGCAATTGGCTCCCATGTTAATTGTCTCTTCAAAGTGCGGTGACACATATTTTAGCAGAGTGTCAACGCGCGCTAGTCGCTGTTTTTCTTTTTCAGCCAATCAGGCGTCAGATGTCGTCCCCGTCTGCCGAGATCAAATGACACGACGTCGCTTTGAGCCGCAACCCCGGCCTCTATATCAAATATGGAAGTGGGATAAAAAGCGCCCGGGTCTTTTCATCTTAAAAGAAAGCAGTTGAGGAGGGGGGGGGGCTGTTAGCAGAAAGTCTACAGCTGTCAGACTGAGCACCCCCCCCACGACCCCAATCCCCCCCACGACCCCCCGGGTTAGGAAATGACAAAAACAGACAGACCCCGAAGTGGAAAATGTTTTGTCACGGTGAAACACACCGACGACGTACAAAAATTCGGAGTTTCGTCGCGTCGATAGGAGGTCGTGCGGTTAAAATTACGGTTTGGATTCACAGGAATTGAATTCAGAAAAAAATCAAACTTCAAATTACAGTCGCGTCAACGACGGGGAATTCAAGATGTGGATTCAGTGTTGAGGCTCTTCAGCAGAAATATTCGGAATTTTGAAGGTAAAGTTTTAGTGTCCGCCTCATTACAATTCTTATCGTATGACCATCATTTATGAGAAAAATGTATGTATTTTTATACCTAAATATGTTTTTATATGTATTTGTAGATGTGTAGCGCAGATTTTATCGTAAAGAAAAACACAAAAAATAAACAAGAAAGCAAGACTTTACTCGAAATTATTACTGTTATTCATTATTATTATTATTATTATTACTACGATTCTTCTTCTTCTTCTTCTTCTTCTTCTTCTTCTTCTTCTTATTATTATTATTATTATTATTATTATTATCATTATTATTATTATTATTATTATTATTATTATTATCATTATCATTATCATTATCATTATCATTATCATTATTATTATTATTATTATTATTAATATTATTATTATTATTATTATTATCATGATTGTTATTAATTTTATTTATTAACCTTTTTTTATTCTATTAGTAGTAGTAGTAGTAGCAGTAGTAGTAGTATAGTATTAATTGCAGCAGAAAGTCCATAGCTGTCAGACGACAGTTGATGTGAAAACACATCAACGACGTAAAAATACAGCGTTCTTTTCCTATCAGAGTTAAAAGATATGGTTAAAATTAACAGAATTTAATTCAGGAAAAAACTAGAAAATTTTTTCAAGATGTGGATTTAGTGTGAAGATGCCTCGGCAGGAATAGTCAGAATTGTGAAAGGAAAGTTTTAGTATCAACTTTATTACAATTCTAGTAATGCGTATATAATCTACACTGAAAATGTATGCAGTTTTACATTAAATCTGCGTTTAAATGTAGTTTTTGTCTATAAATGACAGTTATGATCCAACATTCTTTTATAACATAAGAGATATTTACAACAGTGTACAATATAGGTCTATGACATAGGGAACATTAGTCTATGTTCTTTAGGTCGAAAACATAACGTAGATCAAGAAATCTGGATTCTTTGAACTTGTGTAGATGTGTATATGTAAATATATATTTATCTGTATTTGTAGTGTCTGTATGTGTAGAACAGATTATATCATTAAGAAAAAAAAAACTACAAAAAAACAAAAAAAAAAACAAGAAAACATGCCTTTATTCCAACATGTGATTGTTATGATTCATTATAATTATCATGATTATCATAATGAATCATTATTATTTTTATTAGTGTTATTATTATTGTTATTAATGTTATTATTATTCGTAGTAGTAGTAGTAGTAGTAGTCGTAATAGCAGTAGGAGTAGTAATTGCAGATATAGCATTATTATTAGGATTATTAGTAGTAGCAGTATTAGCGATAGTTTTAGTATTAGAATACGTAGTATCACACTCGCCAATGTTATTATCCTCATTTTTATAATGAATATACATTTCAATTAATTGGCTCTTTCAAACAAAACAAAAAAAAAATTGGAAATTTGAAGATTTATGAAGTTATTTATTAACTATTTTTTTTGTTTGTTGTAATTAAAACTTAAACTGTCTCCGGAGACGAAGTACGAATGATGGAGTTTGTCCCTTTCGAGTGCCGCGCCGAGGAGGAAAGCCGACACTGCAGATTCACAATCATAAATTCACATGCAGCTCAAACAGAATGAAGCAGCTTATGATATATTATAAAGTCACGCTAGTGAGGAATTACCATAGTGGTCTCATTTACACTGATTTATTCTGTTGGCCGGTGCAGCTGCTCCGAGCTAAATAAGGCCTCCTGCTGCTACAAACCATCACACTGAGCGAGCCGCCGTGTAAATACCAGCGCTTTCAGCTGCTCTCGGGTCTTTTGGAGCAGAACAAATACACCTTTACATACACTCAACCCTCCCCCATACCCCGAAAAAAGCAGAAATAGGACAAAAAAAATAATGTATTCGCTTCTTCGCCGATGACACTGTTGACTATTTATGAATTGATGAGGGAAGCGTATGAGCTCACATAGGACGACACGGCTTAGCAATGCAATGCTATGAATTAGCAATGTGTCAGGCTCGAAAAAAAAAAGGAAAAAGGAATTTGGAAAAGTACAGGTTTGAGATTTGGAGGAGTTTTGGCTCGGTATTTGGTAACTTTCAGATTCGATTTCCCATTTATCGGATCTTTGGGGAGCTTGAAATTTTATTATAATTATGATTAGTATAGATGTTGTTGTTGTTGTTGTTATTATCATCATATTTTTTATTCCTGTCATTATTGTATTTTTTAAATTGTTGTTGCTGAAGTAGTTATTGTTTATTTTACTTACTTTTTTTCATTTTGGGGGGGAATGTCCCTTTATTTAATTTTTTTTTCCTCAAAGTTACTTGCAAAGAAATGTTTTTTTTTTCTCCACGAGTTTCTCAGTATCTTCAGGAACATTTTTTTTTTCTTAAATCTCAATCATTATTTACTTTTGCTTCCTCCAAATATCTTAACAATTTTTTCAAAACACATTGCATTTATTCTCATTTCTTAAATTCTTTTGTTTTCCAACACTTTTTTTTCAGTTATGTTTTAGAACAAGTTTTAATGCAATTTTGTCCTCAAATTTTAATAAATGAATCCCTTTTTTCTCTGCATCGAAGTAAAAATAAATATATATTTTTTTGGGGGGCATCTCTGTAAACGGACATAAAGTCAGACGTGTTCAGACACGAAGGTTTAGAGTCTAACTGATAAATTGCCGGAGAACCGGGAATCCAACGGACCTCCATCAGCCCCTCACTCCGCTGCTTCCGACACTCTACTTATATGCACATTTTATATTCACAGATTACAACAAGAGAAAGCTTTTACTTGCGGCTGAGGTAAAAGAGATGGTAGATGAATATGACCCCCCCCCCCAAAAAAAGAAAGAAAATCAAATGAAAAAATAAGACATCGTTAAGGTTGTTGCGTAAATTTGTTGAATAAAAAGCTTTATTTTTCTCGGTTTTATTTTTCTTGGAATGTCAATAAAAAAATAAAAAAAATTGGGCACCTACTTATTGTTTTGTTATGTTTCCCATTTAGCGGTTATTCTCGCCATTAGGGATGTGAGAGCTGTTCCGCTAATGGCCACGGGAAGGAGAGGAAACAGGCAGACACCAGTTAGTCTATTTTATTTATTTCATTATTTTGTGACTCATTTATTGTTTCCAGCAGCCAGCTAGAAGCTTAGTTTGGGGGAAGAGGGAAGGAGGGGGGGCTGAAACTAAGGGGAAGTTCAACAAATCGAAAAAAGAAAAACCCGGACCCCTGCCTGCCGCTGGCGTCACCGTGTTCGTCGGATTCTAGCCTTAGGGAAGTAAATCCCTGGCGTCTGTGCAGCTTGACAATTTGCAGTTGCATATTAATGCTGTTCTTTCCGGACAAAAATTAAGAAAAAACATAAAAACACTGGGAGTCGGGGCATCTTTGTGGCGTAGATTTTAGAAAAAGCCCATATATTTGGAGTTTTATGTCTTTGCCTATGCATGAGGGAAGAATTAGCAGACCTGTTGGCTTGGACAAAATGAGAAAGCCATTAAACTACATTTAAATAATTGAAAAAGGGAAAAGCACTTCAGAAAAGCTAAGCTTTATGTGGTTGACATTCATTCATTCATCTTCTTACAAAATGTGAATTTCTGGCAAACTGTTCTTGCTTATAATAATCATAACAATAAGAAGAATAAGAACAATTATAATAAAAATAGCATATTGATACTGATGAATTATTGTTATTATTATTATTAATAATAAAACTAATCATAATAATAAGACAAAGAAGAAGAAGAATTTAATCATAATGTTATTATTATTGATAATAATGGATCATTATGAAACGTAATCATAAAGATAATCATGATGATAACAATAATATAAACAATAAAAACAACAATAATAATTGAGCAAGAGTGATAATTTATGTATAATTTTTAGTAGGATTATTTTTCTTGTTGATGTAATAGTTGCTTTTATGTTATTATTACTTTTTTTTGTAGTTCAGTTCTATAGCGGTTATTATCATGAAATGTGATGATGTACATTTTGGTTGATGTTTTCATTGCGTATCAGGATTCAGCAGACAGACCGCGAACCGGGTCAGAACATCGACTGTGCCGCGTCCTGACTCAGACAGAAACAGAAGAAAGAATGCGAATGACCGGAGCATTTCTGTATCGTCTTTCACCGGCGCTGCGTTGGCAACTCAGGAAAAAGTACGTACAAAACGCATCCACCATAAATCATTAAATGTCATCGGATGGCAAGCTGGAGAATCTTGATGAGGTACAGTTTTACACAGAGGCTGAAAAACAAACAAACACAAATGATTCAAGAAAACAATAAAAAAAAAAAAAAAATGCATTTAAATAAATAAATTTGAAAAAATAATTAAATAAATAGATGAATAGATTAAAAAAAAAAAATCAAAATGATTTTGGCCTGTGGCTGCGTCGCCGCGCCAGTAAAAATTTCTTCATAATTCTACTTTATCTTGAGATGACTACCTGGCCGCTTTGTGTCGGAACTACATTTTTACTTGATCTTGCTTTTCATCGGCTTGACCTTCAAAACAATGGTCTCGACACGGCGCTACTTCAATCCTGGCCCGTCATCGGGATGTTTTTATACATGCAAGTTGAGCGTTTGTCCAGTCCTTCTTTAAAAAAATGAAATAGAATTTAAAAAAAATATATATTTCTGCTTTTTCTCTCTCATTGTCGGGGCTCAGGAGCGTCCATGGCCTCGGTGCAGTTTTTTTCGACCCCGTGCTCTGCTCCCGGGACCGGGGTCAGCAATTAGAAGTGAATCGAAAACGTCCATTTTCGCCGTAGCCTCCGGTCTCACAGCTGGACATCCCATTTCCTGGAAGAGGATGACTCACTCCGACCCGTGTCTAATTTGCAAGCTTCCAGGAAGAAACGTAGTTTTCGGGGTTCCCGTTTTTTTTTTCTTTTTTTTTTTTTTTGGGGCTCACCGCGCAATCCCTTAAACCCTCTTTTTTTTTTTTTTTTTTTTTTTTTAAACTTAAAGTTTCTTATTTCCGCGCCCGTGTTCTTTTTCTGGAAAAAAAAAAAACAAATTT
>CAAKHD010000305.1:159188-169302 GCA_901007705.1 Fistularia tabacaria | reverse complement strand
GGGGGGGGGGGGTGGGGGTCGTGGGGGGCTGTCATCTAACCGCTAATTCTGGAAGACAAAAAAAAGCCAACACAATTTTAATGAGATCTACGTTACAAATTTATCCTTTTGGGCGCCAAGCCGTCTAGGTTTCCCAGGTAGACGAGGTGATGAAAGCAGGTGTCAGGGTGGATTAAACATGTGATTTGATTGACATGTACGTATCAAAACAGGAATAGTAGCACTTTTAATTTTTTTTTTAAACCGCTTGGAAAATATTAAGCTGACGGAGGCTGGATGATGCGAAGGACAAAGAAAGATCGTCACAGCTCAGAGGTGTGACGCTCAGCTATCCCCTTCCTCCCCCAAGCCCCATCTGTTGGTAGTCGTGGTCATGCCGTCTCCAGGTGGCGTGCAGTGGTCCCGGCCAGCGGCGCTCCAAAACAGGATGTGTGAAACTCCCAGGGCTTGGAACTTCCTCTCCCGGAGTGCTGCAGCCCAGAGTTCAGCCAGCTCCCAGCCTGGAGGAACGCATTACAGATCTGGCACGTGAAACAGTCTGCTGCTCGCCCCCCCGACCCAACCTTCCCCTCTTCCCCGGGCCAATCCTCTCCTTAACAATTTTAAAAACTACAGAAATAGTCCCCCTGGTGCTTTTCCAGAGGAAAGAGATCTTTTTCTAGTTGCTGGGTTTTGCGTCAGCGAGGGCATTGAGAGTGCACCCTCCGCACCGCTTGACAAAACAGGGACTCACGGCGGCCAACATGCCAAATTGAGGCTAATGCTGACTATTTCTATTTTCCCGCAAAAAAAAAAAATACAGGCAGCCTCGGCACAGGCTCGGCTATGGAGCAGATGTGTGCCTCTCTCCAAAGGCAGGATCCCCAAAATCTATTTTGCATTACGTTGTTTTCCAGGAGCGTGCAAAGAAACATGGAGAAACGCCGCATCCTCTCATCTGGAGATTTGTTCAGAACCCTCTGTTTGTCAAACAGAGCGCTTTTGCATATAAGCTGGCAGATATTGGGTTCGAAACACGTCGGAGATGCCAATTCCATGCTGCAAGTTTCTACAAGTATCTTTATTTATTTGTTGCCTCTGCAGCCCTCCAAGCCGCCTCGCAGCTGTAGAGACCTCGTCCTTGTTAATGCTGTTAGCGCCATAGACGAAAAAGGATAGAAGCGGCTATGCATTACAGGAAAAGAAGTTTGCTGAGGGGGGGTAAAGGACAGGCTTGAAGGGTAAGCAATATCCCCTGACCAATTACAGGCAGGCAGGGTTTCTCAAATGACCCCCCAAACACACACACACACACACACACACACACACACACACACACACTTCAGTACCACCCACCCGTTGGACCCATGGTGACTTCATTAACGTGGCATGCTGTTTTCTCAATGTGGTTCCAATTGGGCCCAAACTGTACATAAACCCTGCAGGAAATGCAGCTGGATGATTGACTGTCAAAAAATGAAGAGAAGAGCTGAGAAAGAAGAGTAAAAGGTGTGTGTGTGTGTGTGTGTGGTGGGGGAAAATAAAACACATGTGAGGCGACGTGGAGAGGGTTCGGTGGGGGGAGTGGAGGAAGGGGGGCCGGGGGGGGGGTCATGATTAACGATGCCGACACTTTGAAGACAGGAAGACACCTGGCGACCATCTTGTCTCGGCGGGGCCTAGACACACAGTAATGCTTTAGTGTGTAGGAATTAGGCCCTACCCGTCTCCCAGCTTTAGCGCAGAACCGCTGACCAGATGGGGACTAAGCCGGGGGGATTGCAGAGGACTCAAGGAATGAGACGCAATTGCCAGCCGGACCAACTGTTCCGGCGTCTCCGTCGACATGGCAGCATGCTTAAGAGGATGATGGATCGTACGTGGGCCGGAGAGCCGGTCCGCTTCCCCTCTCGACTACGATTATATTACATCCCTCTTGCAGAGCCGCGCCGCAGAAGACTAATGAAGTGACAGCGGTGATGTGTATTTTCCAGAAATACAGAGAGCCTGATCAGCGCACAGGACGGCGCATTGCTCCGCAGAAACAATAATCATTGGGCACCTCAAACGTCTGCTGGCGGAGCCGATACGTGCCAATAAGTACTTTGACTTCCGGAACACATCAAATGGATGTTTATGGCTAAAGGAGCCGTGTCCCATCTGCGAGCAAGTAAATTACACGTACGACACATTGTAAAACGCAGACTTTCCAAGCCAAAGATTGAAATAACAAAGTGCTGGTAGGATAAGTGGCGACACAAAGCTGGAGACAAATCTAGGGGGCACTTGGAGCTGAGGAGTGCCCGGGGGGAGCGGGGGTGGGGGCTAGCTGGCGCTATTCGTCCAAATGGGTGGGTGGATGTGGGGGTGGGGGGGTGGGGTTCTGTGATTGTTCCTGTGGCAGCAGCATCGCGTGTCTCTTCCCAAGGTAGTCTTTGTAAGTAATGGGCCTGGTGGTTGGTTCCAGCTAAGTATCTTGACGCACAGCCCCGAGGGCTGAACCGCTAGTAACATTGTCATTATCGGGATCCCTTTGAAGACGCCCGGCACTGACTGCTCTGACCGTCCGTTATGCTCTCTGCCCTGTTTCTAGGGGCAACCAGAACTCTTTCATGTATTGACTTTCAGAAGTTTTGGTCAATCTATACACTCTATACATGATGCTTTAGCCAACTTAGCCCGCTTAGCATGGATTCAGGGCGGTGAGAGACACACAGAGAATTGAGCGTCATTGAAATGTACCCAGTTTTTAACAAACAACCATGAACTACCTAAACCAGATGTCTGCGAAGCATTAGGAAAACTGGATACTGGAAGAGGAGTGTTGGGTATTGATTTTAATATCTTCATTCATCCATTCATTTATTTTCTATACTTTTTATTCTGCACTCATGGTTGCGAGGGTGCGGGAGCCTATCCCAGCAGTCAGTTGGCGAGAGGTGGGACACTTATAGACATACAACCATTCACTCTTTCATTCACACATCTGGACAATTTAAGGTTTTCAATTAACATAATGTGTGTTTCTGGACTGTTGGAGGAAACCCAGGGGGCAGGCAGATTTGCGGAGAACTTGCAAACTCCACACAGGAAGCCCCACCCTGTAGGAATCAAACCAGGGACCTTCTTGCTGTGGGGCGGAAATGCTGACTACTGTGCCACCATGTTGCCACAGTTGTGAGTCAGGTTACTTTTACACTACTCATGATGTGTTGTGCAACGGTAACCCCGACCTATATGAGAGGACCACCGGATCAGACATTTGGCTGAGCGCTTGGCTGGAGCCAGTGGAGCAACACTACCATCTGAGGGATTACGGCTGAACGCCTCTAAGCCAGTATCCGCCCTGGAAGCAACAATACCCAGGCATGGCTAAGTCCGACGGCACAGGGACTAATTCTGATGCACAAAAACACATGACCCAGAGATCCGGGTGCATGCTAGAAATCTGTAGTGGCCAAATTTCGGGACTGCAAGTACGGCATTAGTCGTTAGGATCCAAAAATCACCAAAGGCCCCAAAGAGATTGCTAGCACAAGTTTCTGGTGCGCTTCTTTTTGGACCCAAAAGAGTAAACGTGGTCTGAGAAATTTTTGCAGGAGGAGGAAATGAAAACTTTCGGACATGTACTTATTATGAACTGGTCTTGGATACATGCTCATTTTGTAAAATCATCCCCTTCTCCAAATTAATGGATATTCATTCAAAAAGAGTCGAAGAATAGACTTTAATAGCACTTGGAGAAACCAAAACAGAATGTAAAATGTATAACGAACTCTGAGCTCTGTGTCAGGCAATAACAAACATGTCGGTTTGGAGGAGCTGGTGATAATGTACGTTCCGGTTATACCGATAACGTGTTGTCTTCTTTTCTGTTTCTTTTGTCAGTTGCATTTGAGTATACTGTGCAACACTGCACTCGCCAATTCCAGTGTCACCACTCCGTTAGTTTTATTTGGCTACTAGAATGTACAGGATTACACACAAAATGCAAGCAGAGGTCGGAGAGATGGCTCCATACTTAAAGTTGAGCAGAAACGGGCCTTAAAACTAATCTTTATATCACTTGGCCTGTCCAATACTCGGAACTTTGTAGTCACGTGACTTGACTGCTTCAACTATCTGCTGCACCCTGTGGTGAGTGAAATGGTTGGTCCAGCTGTTCTTGGCAGCACAGCTAACAGCCAAATCTCCCACAAAGGGTCTCTTCTTACTGCCAGAGATTTACGCCGAATTTCTGTTCGGGGTTACTGGCAAATTCCCGCCTTTAGACAAAGTGGGCTCAACAGCCCGAGAATGAATTACACTACCAAAAAGGAAAAAAAAATGTTTGCACTCGCGCTAACAAAATGAGTGAGCAAGTTGCTGCCTCCGAGAACAAGTACTCAATGTACATATGTCATGACCCGGTCTCTATAAATATACACATGGTAGTCCAGTACCCGCAGAACATGCCACAAGGAAGAATGGCCCTTTGCAGTGGGCGCTGTGGAGGAGGTAGTAGCCCCGGAGCTCTACTTAGAGTAGGTCTCAAATCAGCGCTCGGGGGAGCACAAAACACATGTTAGCTGTGTTATGGTTAGAATTAGCATCCCCCGGTTTTCAACGGATGTGGGTTTGATCCCTTTGGCCTCCGGGCTCAATCAAGTCAATCTAAAATTAGTGGGCTGCCTCCCCTTTCCGGAAGACAGATAATTCAACCTTGATTGTGGAGAAGGGAAAACATTGGGTTGGGGCTGGGGGGTGGGGGAGTATGGGGACACAGCGAGCAAAGAGAGAGAGAGAGGGGGGGGTAAGCAAGTTAAGCTGCTGCACAGTTGTGCCGTGGCCTAAAATAGTGACAGGTGCAGTGACCCAACAGCTGGCACCAAACACACTCGTAATAAAAATACACCCGGTGTGGGGGTGGAGGGTTGGCCGGGGGGGCGGCTGCCTTCTGTCAACCTTCCAAGCTGTACATACTTATTTCTGCGGCTGTTTATAATGTTGAGGAACTGAATGCTAAAATATAATTGGAAGATTGAGACGTTTGAGCCTCAAAGAAAAAAAAAAAAAAAAAAAAAAAAAATTAAACTCGGCTCCCGGATTTAAACCAAGAATTCTTCCTTGGATGGCAGAGTGGGGTATATGCAGAGTGGAGGAGCTTCTCGAGCACACATTAACAAAATAAGGCTTCGAAAATAGACTATAAACATGGTCGCAACATTTGAGGCACCAAATTCAATTAATTGGAAGCAACTAGCCCCGATTGTTTCATGGCAATTTGCTTCTAGCATAAAATAAAAAAAAAAATCTGAAATGCTCACTGTAGTAGTGCTATTACAGTGTTATTACTTCAACTACAAACGAGATGAAAATTCTTTGCAACTCCTTGTTTTGATGAGAGTGCAGGTTGTTTGAAAGGATATTTGGCCTTCAGTTGATGGAGGAAGAGGACCTTTCTGCCGCGTCGGCTGACCTTTAATAATGGACATTTACTAGGAACCTGGCTGCTTTTCAATGCTGGTCCATTCTCTGACAGCTCCCCCGAACACGTTAAATAACAGACTTGGTAAAGTCAGTACTGTGGCAACAGCGCCACAGTACTGTGACCAGCCATGTTGCCACAGCTGCCAACAGGCTGGGTGATGCAGGGCCCAAATGCTGCCAGAGCCTCCATCTGTATCTTTGGCATCAGGTCAGCCAGCTGCTGCAATTCCGTCTTGAGGGGGAGTACGCACTCGCTGTCAGACAGTGTCCAAAAACCAAGGACATTGCGACTGAGGCCGCAGGGGCCGGCGAGGTAAAAGAGGCCTTCTGACCACAAATTACAGAGAGGCCTAGGGGCAAGTTAGCTCGGGCCCGCTCTGCATTCGAGTCACATTCGAAGCGGAGGACGGCCTAGCTCCCCCGTGGCCAAGGCCTGCCCGCTCGCTCCGGCCTGCAGCAGCCTCAGGAAACAGGGCTGCAAAACGCCTCACCTCAACGAATGGTGAACTGTCTTGATATCATCTTTATTTAAAATTTTGCTTAGAAGTCGACACAAACAATTAAAAGAAAAGCAACTTCCCGTCCCAAACAACTCTGTTCGTAAACCATTGATTGATCAGATACTGAAGGAAAAGCCTGTCAATACAAATTCTGATCATCAGGTAAAGCGCATGTTTAAGTTTTAAGTGTCCTTTGAAAGTAGTAATTTAGTTTAATAATAGTTGAAAGATTTTTTTCTGTCAGTTTTAGCTTTTCCAATCATTTATGTATTCATTCATTTACTTATCCATCTATTTACATGTAATCATTAACTCATGTATTTATTTATTTGTCATGTATGTATTTATTTTTATGTATTTATTTATTTACATCTCGCATTTTTTAATCATCTGTCTGGGAAAAATTCAGAGAAACTCTGCAATTAGTCATTAAATAAATCACCTAGAAATGGCAAGAACCCAACTAAATTACTTTTAAAAAACTTAGATTAATAAACAAATTATCTCAAATGAGTAAATGAGGAAATTAAAGTTTTGAAAAATATCTCGAGCTAACAACAATAACAAAGCATCAGGTAAACATTTGGCTCAATGTCAGATTAAATAAGGCCTGGCTGATGCTGGGTATCTGCCGTCATATTGATAAGTAGATATTTGTTCTAAGCACTGTCTTCCAGGCGCTGGTCCGAATGCCATGCAGACCAGTGTGCATGAGAAAGAAAGAGGAAAAAACAATGTAGCCTTGGTTGCTGATCTAATGCCTTTCTCAAGCTTTTTTTCTTTTTTTTAAATCCCTCATAAAAAGGAAAACTGACACAAGAAGTATGAAGAGCCGCTCTATCCTGTTTTGTACATTTCCTGAAACCCAAGGTGTAGGGGTTCAGTTTGAGAGGGAAGGTCAGGTTTCGGCACACGAGGGCTGGAAAAAACATCATATGGAACGGAAGGCATGCGACAGAGTGGAAGTTATTTCCTCTCCTCTTCTCCTTCTTCTGTCCATCATGGTGAAAGGGGGGTTTTGGGGGGTGGATGGGAGTATTCTCCTTGCAGTGATATGGCTGGGAGGATGAGGAATAGGGACGTTGGATACACTCGGAGCACTCCTTTCTTGGGAAAAAATCTTACACTTTTCACTATTTCATTTCTTCCAGATCATTTTATATGCCAATCAACCAATCAGGAAACAGTATCTGGGTGAATGTAACTGCCGCCCCCGCTTGGAGTTAAAACACGACTGATATTGAGTGCAATTGATTCCCAGGACTGACTTTGATGGAACCTGTTCATTTCAGCAGCATTACACAACGGCTCAGGGAGAAGCCTTGCCAAGACACGTTAGGTAATCACCTGTAAAACAATGAGCAAGAAATAGAATCGGGAAGCAGAGGTTTATATAAAATAGGCAAGAAGATTATTTGCTATTATAACATTGAGGGAGCGGGAAGGTGGCGCAGTAGTTAGAGATTCTGCCTCACAGTAAGATGGTCCCTGCTTTGATTCCGACAGGGCTCTTTTTGTGTGGAATTTGCTATTTCTCCCCGTGTCTGCATGGGTTTCCTCCTTGTTCTCCGGTTTCCATCCCCCAGTCCAAAAACATGCAGGAGGTTCATTGAGAACCCGACATTGCCCTAACATGTGAATGAGTGAGTGAATGGTTGTATGTCTCTGTATGATGAGTAAAAGAGTGAGTAATGAATGGTTTTATGTATTTTATGTGGCCCTGCGAATGGTCCAAGATAAACTCCACCTCTCTCCCAATGACAGCTGGGATAGGCTCCAGCAGCCCACCTCATGACCCTGAGTTCAGTAGCTGCAGTATGAGCGGAATCCCTTTAATTGGGTAGGAACTCATGGAGGGGAAGCTATTTCAAGAAGCGCTGCTGATCTGATCGGACCAAGAATAATAATAACAGAAAAAGGAGAAAGAACAAAAAGAAAAAAACGCTACTACAGTAAGAGAACAAAACACCCGTGCAAAAGACACCAACGACATCAGTCCTTTGCGAAGAAGACCATAAACCCTGCGGCTTTTCTCAGGTGCTCCACATTTCCTCGCAGATTCCCAAAGCGAGTGCGCTGGTTAACCACGCAAACCGCCCGAGCATAATGTAATCTCCCACACACAGCACACACATACAAACACACAAAAAAATATTTGGCAGCCATCCATGGAGCCAAATCCAGGAAAAAGGGAAGCACCGCCGCGAGATGGAAATTGCTGAAAACATCTAATGATTGGTTTCTGATCCGTTCTGAATGATGTTGAGTTTCTTTTTCATTTTTTTTTTCACAAATTTTCCTCAAGGTTTGTGCTTTTTTTTTTTCTTTCTACTTTTTTGGCTTTTCTCGTTCTGAGCTACCAGCGAGAGAGAGGGGTTGACAGACAGTGCTGCCTCTGTGAAAGAGGACTCTCCAAACACAGTAGGCTGTCCTGGAATGTTCGCTAGCGTACAGGGCAAGCTCTGAAATTATGGCCCAGGTTATTGCTAAAAAAAATAAAATTGATGGAATCCGTCGGGCATGCAGCTTTTAATTAGTGGCTTCCATCTCCTAATTGCTTTCTCTGCGTTTCCCTCCGCCTTAATTCGGGATCGGACCAATTGCCGGCACTGCATTTAGTGTGTTTTGTTTGTCTTGAGATAAACTGAACACCATAATCAAGGCACAAAATTAAAGTTTTCAAGGGCAGCGAGAGCAAATTGGTGCGCAGAATAGTTGGCAGTAATCCTTATTTAGCTGTTTTTTTTTTGCATGGGATGTTGGGCTAACTGGAGGAACAATCTTATGCTGTACTATGTTCTTTGGGCGGACAAAACATGGTAACAGCATTAGTATTGCTATGAATCACTAATGCTAATGCTGTTTTTCCAAAGAGTATGACGGACCACTAAGCTCCCTCCTCCTTTCTTACAGTCATTTCAAGCATCCGCTACCCTGGGGTCAAAGGTAAGCAACTGGAAGCCCAGTGCATTGTAACAATGTGTTGCTTGTAGAAAAAATAAAATTACACATATATTTATCCTAAGACCTGCCATTTCCTATTAGAGCTTAAAATGGTGCATTTATGTAGCTACCGAAAGTAAATGATAGCCCATCATGCAATTTTTCCTTTTCCCCCATCAAGTAAGGGTTTATGGAAATTGTATCAGCACAAATGATTATTCATGATAGCTGGAACTGACTCATTTTTATGGCTTGCAACAAGGCTGGAAGTGAGAGCTGGAAGTGAGAGCTGGATGATCCCCGAGGCACCTTCATAGGCCAGCTACCTGGATTTTCAGCGCTATGTTATCGCTATATGTTCACGGCCTCGGCTACAGCTCTGGCGCAGAGCCCACCGGAAGCGAACCTTACGGTCAGATGCCAGTGTTGGGGTCTTAGACCGGACACCAACCACTGGAGTAATTGTCTTGAAAAGCATCACGCACATAAATCATATAATTATCATTATTATCTAGCAGGGGGCCTGGGATAACTTCTCAGGACCTCACTCTGGCTCATCTCAGCTGCTGGTTATAGACAGTGTCTGGTAACAATGATTACCATTACCAGCTCATAAAAAGGGCGTTCTGTCACAGAACCTCACAGTCGACCACCCTGGCCGGCATCATTCCTTGCCGCAAACTGATTTGCACCTGGAGCCAGACGGGATGGCATAAACTCCTCCCCTAATGACAGCCGGGGGGGGGGTCGTTCTCTCCCCGCATATCGGTCATAGTTGAATTCCACATGATTCAAAAGGAAATATCAGTAACATTTGGCGGTAATTACATCTGATTCTCATGATTTCTGTTGAGGGGGATGGAGGGGGTGGTGATGGCGGTTGTTGTGTAACACTCAATTTTATAAATATTTTCCCAAAACAACTTCACTATTGGAAACAGAAGTATTGGACAACAGACGGAAGGGAAGATAAAAGCAGGTGAGGGACAATATGTGTCTGGCTTGGCGCTGATGGTGTGCAGCCTGGGCTCATTTGAAGTCAGGCCCAAGTCTGGTTGCCTGGTACAACTGGATTCTCTTTTACACACACACACACACACACACACACACACACACACACACACACACACACACACACACACACACACACACACACACACACACATATACTCACACACATATTTTTAGCTTTTTTTTTTAGACACTTTCCAATATATACATCA
>CAAKHD010000305.1:128631-157130 GCA_901007705.1 Fistularia tabacaria | reverse complement strand
GTGATGTGACTGGAGTTCAGACGTGTGCTCTTCCGATCTGTTTCATTGGACAGCAATCGCGTGGATGAAACCGGCGCCCGTATCATTAAAGTTGGAGAATAACGCCAGAGGGGCTGGGGGGGTAGTAATAAAGATGATGGAGATATGAAAGGGGAAGCGGAAAAGGAGGAAGGGAGGCCAAGTAACAGAGAGATCTTCCTCCATTTTACTTTTCTGTTTGTAAGCAGTGAGTTGGATGCTCTCTCTCTCTCTGTGTTTTCTGTCTGTTTACAATTAACGTGCCGCGAATGAATCTTCCACGAATGACCGCTCAACTGGCAGCCCTGACTAGTCAGGAACAAGGGAGCTATTAGCGGAGGAACTGAGGAAGGAAGGAAGAGAGGAAAGCCAAAGGGACGGCAGCCCAACTCAGAGGCCCAGAGGAGGGGTGGGCGTGGGGGGTGGTGGTGGGACGAGGAGGGGGGAGGTGGTGGAGCAAGACAGAGGGATCAGAGAAACTACACAGCGAAGACGAAAAGGGTGATAGAGAGGAAGGGCTTAGCCACATCTCCCTGGGGCGATCTTCCCGACAGGAGCAAAGAGGAAGCTGGGAGGAAGTGGCATCCCCTCGTCCACCCAAAGCAAGTGAAAAAAAAAAAGAGGAGATGAAAGAGATTAGCTCTGAGGTCTGGCCCGGAGGACAGTGGGCCCGGCAGCCGCTGAAATTCTTTCATTTCTCAGGGAAGAGGATTTGGGATGGGACCTCCTCGCAGCCCTTTGACAACAGAAATATATGAGAGTGGATCATGGGTGTGACGCCCCCACCCCACACAACCCACACACTCCCCTTCCATGAGACCCAAGTCAAAGTTTTTTTTTTTTTTTCATTTTCAGCAAGAGAAGGTTCTCGGGACCTGACAACAGTTAATCACTCAGACGACAAAGCTGACATGAAGGGCAAAAACTTGCAAACTATACGTATCGGCACAATTCCGGACCAGATCTAGAGCAATCAAGGCGCAGCGTCGATGTCATATTTTAACGTGCATGTCCTGAAGTCCACAGGTGGGAGGCCCAGGGCTTCAAACACCTGAAATGTATGGTTTAGGAGAGGACTAGGAATGCAAAGGGACATCAACCATTTTGTCAGAATCAAAGTCAAACATCGAGTTGAATTCTTGAATGAAAGTGCAAAAAATAGTAGCCACTTTAAATCTACCCCTGGCCACAGAAGGAGTCCCACCATTTGAAGATGAAATTTGCAAATTGGAATTTATAAATTTTCAAAAAGTTGTATCACCATTTGGAGAACCAAGGTGGGAAGCTGTCTATTGTGCCATGCGGGCTGTAGTCGTAGCAAAAGCGACGCAGCTAAAGTAATTGTAAGCTAAGGGGTTTCATTCTGTAAACCAGCACAGCTTTATACAAACACCTGTTTGATACCACTCACGTTTAGCCAGGTTGGCTCTGACCAGCACTCGCACGATGTGCCCGGCTCGGAAAGCGATGCCTTCAAGTTCTTTGAGCGGAAAATATTGTTACACAAATGAATGACAATCACGGTAATTCGACTGTAGGACTAGGTGTATGATTTTAACCAGGAATGTATTTAAGTTGTCAAATATTTAAAGTTGGCATTGGATGGAAGACATCAAGACAAAAAAAAAGCATTCACAAGTGAAGTTAGTAAGCTAAATAAGCTGGCTGCCATTTTTTTTCAAACCAACCAGGTTGACACCTAGACCAACCAAAAGGAGGCTGCTCCTAATGTACCTCTGGGAACCCCGGAGCAGAGAGAGCTCTGGGGGCTTCAACAGTGAATGTTTGGGTCTTACAAATGGGGTATTATTTGTTGGCCCACCAGCTGGCCCCCAACCAGCGTCTAGTCTCTATGTGTGTGACTATATCCCGATGGCGGCAAATGATGACTCCTTCCTTAGACGGAGGACGGAGCACGCCAGCTGGCCGATGTCCCCATTAATCAGCCTGCTTATCCTGAGTCCAAATTGGGGGGTGAAACTACCGGCGAGTATGTTTCGATAACTAAATCATATGGACGTCAGGATACTGCGCAATGACATCATCGCAGAGGGGATAATGGAGTACTCTTGTCTTCGGAACGCAGTTTCCATACTGCATTTGGATTCGAAGATTTAAAGACCTCCAGTTTGGAAAATATGGCGTTCAGTTAGGAGAAACACAAGAAATAATGAATAGTAATTCAAGCCCCGCTCACAAAATCAAACTCTCTCAATGCAATGCCATCATAGTCACTGTTATGCAAAATTACTCTACTAGCTTGAGTAGTGGATGCAGTTAGCTATATTCATTCATTCATTATCTATACCACTTATCCTGCACTCAGGGTTGCTGGGGTGCTAGAACCTATCCCAGCTTTCATTTGGCAAGAGGTTCATCCTCGACTGGTCACCTGTCGATTGCAGGGCCACATTTAGAGACATACAACCATTCATTCTCTCATTCACACATCTGGGCAATTAAGGGTCTCCAGTGAGTCTCGTGCATGTTTTTGGACTCTGGGAGGAAACTCATGCAGGCATGGGGAGTACATGCAAACCCCACACAGAAAGGCCTCCAAATCAGGATTCGAACTCAGGGACCTTCTTGCTGTGAGCCGCCACTGTTAGCGGCATATCTGACTGAATTAGAGTCAGGGACAAATATGTCCTGCGTTAGAAGATCTGCTGACAAGACCCAAGATTTTCAACTTGCAAGTGTTTTTGTGCTACATCATCATGTGGCATGTCCCTGGTGACGTGGACTGTGACCGGACATATCCGGGGTCCAGGAATGGGTAGAGCCAGGAAGTAAGGAAAAGAGCAAATTGTTATATTGTGTGATTTAGAGTAAACAGCACTTCCTGGTTCTATTTTTCGTAATTAGTTGCTTTTAGTTATTTATATTATTTATTTATTTGATTTATTTTAATTAGTCAGTGTCTACAACGCTGCTGCATCCTGTCCTCGCTCAGTCACAGCCATCACCTGCCATGCAGCGTGCATTCTGCTCAACACACCTGTGGTTACTCATCACACACATTGGACCATGGCGACAGCATCAAGTAAGGGGCTTGGTGGTTGAAAACAACGACATATTTGGACATATTCTAATATAATCCTGCAGAAAAAAAAACCCGAATACATTGTAAAGGGAGATGGTGGCTGAGAAAAGTAGGTGCAAATTATATCACAAACCTCAAGTGGCACCTGAAGGCTCACTATGCCAATGATTTTTTGAAGGTAAGTTACAAATCCTATTAAAATTTCATATGCATACAATGTTACTCGACAACCGTCTCGTGAAAAATTTCATAGTATGCTAATGGTAAGTTTTCCACATACTCTTGGGGCAAATGAGCTGCTAACTTCAGGCTAAAGTTAGCTTAATTACTCGAATGTCAATTAATTATTGTGTTACTGTACGTGCAGAACATGCAGGGGCTTTTGGCAAGTGTCATGTGCTGTCATATTGACCCATGTTTCACTGAGGGACTGAAGCATGCAAGAAAATGAAGCAAGTCAGGCTCGTTAAAGTTCCCTTTGTGTCTAAATGAAGAGCTTACACACACACACACACACACAAACACACACACACACACACACACACTTTTTGGCCGCTGCTCAGAAAAGAAAGATCAGAAAGCTTTAGTACAGGATGGGTAATTAAGCTTTGCATTTGTCTTTTGCTTGTTTTTGATATTTTAGACCATTCGGTTTTCTTAACATAGTAGTATTTTGACTATGTTTATAATATTTTGACTATTTTTATGATATACCTACATTTGATTGTTTTATATTAAACTGTAAACCTTGACAGGAGATATATATTGTATACAGAGACAGAGTAGCTGTATTCCTTCTTTTTTTTTCCTCAAGACGATCCCAAGGACCAGGACTCCTAAAGAGAAATCTCGTAGGACAAAGAACGACAGGGCAAAGTCATCTATCCCGGCAGCCTTCACTGCAGGATCAAAATATAAGTAAGACTCACTGGGGTTGTATGATTTCTGAGTTAAAAAATATATGCATCATAGTTGCACCAGACAAGGTCAAGCTGACCATGCGTGTTCCTCATCCATCGCATATATTTGGGGCATGTGTATGTTTATTGTACTTTGGCAAATTCTCAGAAATAAAGGTACAATTGCCAAAGTAAGAATTTTTTTTTGGGGGGGGGCTTTTTTGGAGGTATAAATATAGATTTCTGTTAACACGTTATCTGTGTGTAATGCATAATCCTTAGATAAGAAAGTATTTGCCTTTGGGTGGAAACCTCTTACGTCTAAGATCATTCCTTTATCGTTAGAAATTTGGGTGAAAACAGCCAATCTACAATTTCACAATGTGTTGCAATGAGTTGAATTTAAAAATCTGCTATTTTCACAAGTTATGTGACACTCCTGTATGATGAAATAGAGCATCAATTCATGGAGAAAAAAAAAACGGAAATATGTTGGAAGAGAAGTTGAAATATGACAGGGTTAGCATAGTTGATCTAAATTAATTTATTAAAATGACGACACTCTTTTTTTGCGACTATAACTGACTAAAAACAGATGAAAAATATTTAAGTTAAGTTTTCGCCAACTAGAACTGAACTGAAAGTATCACATCTAGAAATGAGAAAAACATGGCTTAAACTAATAAGCATTATCGTCCAAAAGACTAAGACTAAAACTAAAATGGATGCCAAAAACCACACTGGTTCATGGAGACCCTAAATGGCCGAGACAAGTGAGAGAGTGAATGCCTGCATGTCTCTATATAAACCCCGCCCCTCACCCAATGACAGCTGGTACAGGCTCCTGCACCCCCATGACCCTGAATGAAGGATAACCGGCATAGATAATGAATGAATGATATACAACAGAATTTTCTTTTTAAATGCATCAATGAAAATGCTGATGACACGCTGTAACATACTTCCTGATTCACATGGTACAGGAATGAAACAACAGCGGTAGTCACTTCACTTATTGTATGGGTTTCTTCGACATACAATGCAATCTCCTAGACAAAAAAAAAGTGTTCAAGGAACAATTCTCCTGAAAATCGCAGCTGGCCAGACCCATCGGCTAATAAAGAGAGAGCCAGAGCCATCATGGATGGAACACTCGCGAGTCAGACAGGCACGTATTTCTTATCAACTGAAGCTTTTAAGTGTTTTTTCGTTCATCTTTTAAAGTAAATAAACTGTCCAGGTCATTCAATCTAATTCAGTATCTTGGCAGCAGCAGCGTGTTTACAGAAGTGACTCAGTAGCGTCAGGCAGCGGCTAGTGAAGTGGAAGTTGAGAGGAAGAGCCGCGGCACCAAAAGACAGAAGTCGAGGCAGCAGAGACCTCAAAACCTACGAAGCTTTGGCGATATGTTTCCAAAGCCTTTATGTCAACTTTTCACGGTTGCGACGGCGGGATCCGTGGCCATATGCTTGCCAAAAAATTGGATGCAAGGGTTACGATCAATCCACACTAGGTGTGATCAAAACAAAGACATGCAGGATGCCAAGAGCGAAGAGTCTAGATTTTTAGAACCTATTTGATATCAAAACACATAAGATATATGTCAAAACATTGCACAAACTATGAACAGCCACAATACACCAGAATACATGATTATATGTCTATGTAGTTCCGGATGTATTCTGTTTATGTATCTCTAATAATATATAACAGTTACTAGTATTCCTAGAACTATTATCTTATCTTATCCAGGGGGAGCTCATGTTTTTTGGCTAATCCGAGCAAAGAGCTAACTGTCCTGTGTACAGGAAGCGTGAGATACTCAGGGCGGACGGGGAGTGATGAAGAAAATGTAGCAGCTCTGCAGTAGTTCTGCAGAAAAAGAGAGGGAGGGAGAGAGAGAGAGAGAGGGGTTAAGAGTAGCATTTATGAGAATAAAACAGATTTCCAGAACTGAAAGCATTCCAAGGGCGCCGGTGGTCTCAGCTTGCCAAGAGGCAAGACGACACATGCTGGAGATGTCTGCCAGGTAGCAGAGCACAAAAAGTCCTCATTTCCTCCCTGCACCCCTACCTCCCTCCCTATACACACAACCTGGTCAAAAAAATAAACAAAACTGCAGTTTCCGACGATTTCTTAGAGGAATTCCTTATAGTTAGAACTTTTCTTAAGTGACGTTGGTGTTTTCAGTAATGGGACGCGTGGTCCCATTCAGAGGGACTCCCGTCTTGTCTTCCGGTGTCTGGACGGGTCCAGGGTCTTTGTGCGCTAGTATTCTCGGATGCACACATGTGTAAACTGATCCTAATACAGCCCTTGAAGTTTGATACTTGCCTGGGGATCCTGCTCCTCCCGATGCTCGCAAACACACACACGCACACAGACACACATAGACTCATCGAGCTTCCCTGAGCTCATCCATTCCTAGGTGATATCCCATTACTTGCTCGTAATGACATACACACACGCCTCTGCCCATGCCTGTGCAGGTACGCACGGGCACATGAGCGCGCGCACACACACACACACACACACACACACACACACACACACACACACACACAAACACACAAACAGACACGCGGGCACATGCACGCACACACACACACGCGCGCGCGCACACACACACAGACACACACGCACACGCACACACAGATATTGTTTTTCTTTTGCCACTGTAGCTTAACTAAGCCACAAGCCACAACACTCTCTCTCTCTCATTACTGCATCTTAGAAACATTACCAGGGTAGGAAACGCTTTGAATACACTCAATAAATTAAAAAAAACAACTTTTTTTTTCTCCAAGGCAAAGAAAAAAAACCCAAACAGTAGTTGTGGTGGGTCAATATTAAGAAGTCACTGCAGTAGAGAAGCAGGGTCTGACATTTAAAGAGAAGAATATGGGAGTCTAATGGGGTTAGGAGATATATACATAGGTGTATGTGTGCGTGTTCATATAGAATATAGTGTACCTAGCGGCAGTTAGGTGAAAGGCTTTTAGTACCATTGTTTTAGGTCACATCAAAAGACATTGAGAATCTCTCGAAGAGTGAGCGAGCAACATCTAAGCAATCGCTCGGAACCTGCCTGGACGCTTTTGAGATGGTGAAAAAAAAACAACGGAAAAAGAAGCAGGAAGTAGTCTTGGAAAAAGCAGGAAGCAAACAAAATGAAATCAATACACTGAATGGAAACCAGGTAAACCATCCACATGAACCCCTTTTGTACTGGAGGAACATTTTGCCTCCAGAATCATCAGGAACAAGGTTGTTTCTTGGTCTATTGGGACAGCAGAGGAACCAGCGACCATGGACCCCACTTCCAAGAACTGTCTTAGCTCCTACTACGAGGCAAGGTCTTTTTACGGTTACATAGGAATTCTTGTGATATAGGTGGAATGCATAAGCCACGCCCATAACCAGATACTTCTTACGGACTGCAGAGCGCCTTTTATAAAAATTATTGTGGTGACTAGTCAGCTGTTTCTTTCTACAAAATAGACAGAGCAAGTAAGAATTGGAGCAACGAAAAGGTCCAAGAAACAACGATAATTAAACCAACAATAATGTCAAAAGGGCTTGATCAGCAGAAAATACCTTTAAAATTTTTTTTAAAACAGTAAGAAAACTGAAGGAGGGATTGTCTAAATATGTCTGACACCTGAAAATCTGCAGGAAATGACTGACTCACACACCTTGTGATTTCAAAGCGCTCACACCTTCACCCATTCACACAGACGAACACACAGCGATGGTGGCAGGGCTGCCATGCAAGGCGCTAACAAGGCCGTTGGGAGTAACTAGTGGTACAGGGTCTTGCCCAAGGACACCTCCACATGCAGACTGGAGCTGGGAATTGAACCCCCAATCTTAAAACTGGAGGGTCGCCCCACTTATGGAATTGGTAGAGGGGGGAAGGGGAGTATCAGGAGAGATATCACTAGAATTGGTTTGCTTACGAAACGTAGACGTGGCCGCTGCCTCCTCCGTGCCTCTCCCAGGTGCGGCCCTTCCCCCTTCTTCTAAAAACTTCTAAATCAGTGTGTTTGGAGGGTTGGGGGTTGGGGGGGGTGACACCTGTGAAAAGCAAGACTGATTTATTTGACACTTTCCAGCACAGCCACGAGGAGGGGAAACCCCCGGCGGCAGCTGCAGGTGACAACTGACGCATAATTCAACTCGCAACATCAACGCTGATTAAGATCTCGGGGGCTACGAGCAAGCGGGGAACACACGTAGGCGCGCACACACGTGCAGACGGGGAGAGAGAGGGAAAACAGAGAAGGGGAGGCCAAAAAAAGAAAATCAAAGCGAAACTCAGCTAATAACTGAATATTTGAATAGTGACCAGCTAATAACCGTGGGCTGATCGCAATTATCAGCCGCGGAAACACTGGCAGATGTTCAGGCAGCTGGAAGGCCCAGACTATTCTCTGGACTGCCATTGCTGGAGGCCAGGCCTGGCGTACGGGCTTAATTTATTTCCTGATGTCTATTATGATGTTAATACGAAATGTCTCTCGTTAAACACTAATAATAACAGTGTCATAACAGGTCATTTCAGTTTGAAGGTAAGAGAAAAGATAATCTGGAGAAGTTCTGCTGTTTTAGTTATTTGACATCTCAGTTTGGATCCAACTCATATTCATTCAAGGTTCATTTTTTAGGATTTTTTTTCTTCTGACTGATTGGCAGTTTTTGTTTGCAGAAAATGTGTAATTACAGATTCTTTTATTTAGATTTAATATTTCTACTTTTTATATATAATTTTCTGCTATTTTCAATTCGTTTAATGACCATTTTAGGTTGGAAAATTGCTGATAATGAGGGTTGGGGTTATTTTAGCATCTGTAAACAATTTTGTGGTCAATTTTATGATGATTCTCAAGAAAAGTCTGCGGCAATTCGCTTTAAGAAATCAGTCAAGTGCATAAAACAAATCGCTCAAGTGAAAAGTAGCAGAAAAATAAATGATGATTAAGTGCTGATAAATGAGAGTAGTAAATAATTCGACCACTAAAATCTAAGTCAGCAGGACAAGTTCATTGCCGGTGACTAAATTCTGAACCAAGTTGCAGGATTCAATCGACTCAAGAGATGCAAATTTTCACATTCAAATCAGAGGGGGAGGTGGGGTTTCAGCTGGGTGGGGGGTTTGACTCCCGCTGCTGAGACAAACTTGAGCCTTGGCTACATACGGCGACTGTGAAATGGTCACATGCTCAAATGCCATTTCGCGTTAGCAGAAATATGTGTTGAGGCCACGAGGCCATGACGGCTCGTAAAACGTCTCACGAGACACCGCTCTTCATCCTGATGTTTTGGGGTTGTCTGACAAGCTGCGTTTCGAAGGGCGACAACAAAATTGCGGAAAGGGCTGTTTGCAGGCTTAGATCGATCAGGCCAATGGCTGTGAAAGGCGTCTGCGTGCGTCATCTCTGGCGCCATCTCCTGGTCAGAACACACACTGTGGTGTGACCGGCTGGTCCTAGCCAGAAGGGGGCCCAGGACGAGGAGGAGGGAGGGGGAGGAATCCAATCAAATCGAATCGGTGGACTGAGACGGTAAAATATTTACCTGGGAAGGAACAGATAAATTTAAATTCCCAATGATCCAATTATCCAATTACCAATTCAATTAATTTGATTGCTTTCTAATTGATATCGATCAATTGTGTTTCTTTTCAATTATATTTATTTTTTCTGTCTGTGGCCTTTTCGTTACAGCTTATGTATTTCTTGGCTGGGTTTCGTGCTGACTTTCAGGTTCCCTCTCTCTTTCTGTTTTGTTTCTGATCCTTGACTCCACCTGCTTACCAGCGATCGAGAGCACGGTGAACTGCCATCTGACCTGGCAACCCATTTTGAAAAGCAGCTAGTGGAGGTACTGGAAAAAAAAGAGAAAATATCATCACAACCAGAGAGTAAGAGGCCTGGGGGTGCGAGTTTGGAAGGAAGTGCAAAGGGCTAGGGAGGGTTATCGTACGTATATGTGTGTGTGCACGAACACTCAGCTGGATGTACAAACGGGGTGCTGAATAAATAATTCCCAGTACCTAATCAATCAGCGCAGCCCCGGGGGTCACGAGAGGTCAGAGGTGGGACCCTGGTGATTGACGGCACACAAGGAGAAGAGGAAGAAAGGAAGTGTAAGTTATTTGGGGTGGGCAGGGTTGGGGGGAGCGAAGGGGGGGCCGTTCACTGACACGCCTATTCACTTCCCCCGCCTATTCAGGTGGCACCCAACTCACAACTCCTCCAACATTATAGCAACTTTGTCATCTAGTCATTCCTATTATCACTATTTTATTCTATCTTTTAAACCATTGCGTATTTCCAGTTATTAAGAATTATTAAGAATTATTATTACTTGGCTGTAAAAAGAAATCCCAAAACAAGGCCATCAAAAGGACAAAAAAATTATAACAGACAACATGCTTTTTTCAACTTCAGTGAGTTTTTTTAAGAAATAAAATTCCCTGTAAGAAGCAAAAGGAAAGAATTCCCCATCCTGCACCGGGCGACTCTGAGCTGATCGATCGAATCCCAGGTTTGATATTCCGTTCCTTTGGATCCATGGTAGATTTGAAGAAGGGGTTTTTTTCCTCGTCCTGGGGCCCGGGCATCTCACCACCCCACAGCTCCGTCCATCAAACAGCTGAGCCCCCCCTTAGAGTATCTCCTCCTCCTGCCGCCCCATGCCTTCGCCCCCAACAGCTTACAATGATTTCATTGACACCGGGGCAGCCCATTAATCTTCATTTGTCCCATCATATCCTGCTATTGGCATGGAAACGCACGCACCGACTGTCAGCTGTGAAGGCGATGAAGAGGTGATGAAGAGACGATAAAGGAGGCGGAATCCGGGTGACCCCCCCCATATTTGGGAATTACATTCTGACAATAGAGCTTTGCAAATGGTGCCATCAATTTTGCATTTCATCTGGTTAAAAACATGTTGTATTCAGTAACTCTGAGTACTCCCTTGCTGTACTCACAACCTGATACCCAGGGAAATGAATTGCAAAACTTATAAGACAAGGGGTTGGGTGAGATAAACATGCACAAAAACTCTCAGTAAATTAACTGAAAGTTTGTAAAAAATGTTTTTAAATTAAAAAAAACACACAAAGATTAATACCCCCCTTAGCAATATTATGAATGAAAAGGAAAAAATAAGGTAAAAATGTAATGTCATTTTTTTATGTTTATTTTTTTTTGCTTCATCAGTGGTTTTATACAATGCCTGTTTCTTGCTAATTTTAAATCTTTTTCATTCTTTTTTATTTTTTTATTAAAGAGGACCCTATTTTACAATTATGTCTTAATTTGGTCCATATCTAACCTTATTCGCTCAAAATGTCACCAAAACATACCTGGCAATGATGAAAAAAAAACATACTTTTAAGAATTTAAATTTAAATGTCATAGCTACATCTTATTACACATTTAAAACAAATGGAATCACTGATATATCAGCAAAAAGATTTTAGGGTAAATATCAAGTAAAAATTTAGGAAACGGTGTTTTAAAGCACTGAATGATGAAATTAACTTTAAGATTCTTTATGCGATGTCACAGGTCAAATCATCCCGCACTCAAAAATAAGTGGAATACAACTATGACTAAAACAGGTAATGGTTTATGTAACAGCACTCCTTTCAATCAAAAAAAAAAAAAAAAAATCTCCCATCTTCATCCCCAAAAAGCCAGGGTTACCTGGGGGTCTACAAACACTCAACAGGGGGGTGCAGCAGGGGGGAGGTAATCTAATTTCTCAGCTGCCTGGGAGACCACTTCCTGAAGGAGGCCAGCTTGTGGAAGTATGCCTGGGGTTTCCCATATGTCCATCCAGGGGCCTGACCCCCTACCTACTGTTAATACAGCCCCCTCCCATCTACACACACACACACACTTCCTTCTCTCCCCCCTCAAGCACACTCTCAGGCCATTTCTAGCCGCTAATGAAGTTTTAAACGAGATAGCGATGAGTTGCAGGAGCGGGGGAAAGTTGCTGTCACTCCCGCTCGCAGGGGGAGCAGCCAGGGATCGATTCTCCACACATTTTCCGTGG
Source organism: Fistularia tabacaria (assembly GCA_901007705.1). Taxonomy (NCBI): domain Eukaryota; kingdom Metazoa; phylum Chordata; class Actinopteri; order Syngnathiformes; family Fistulariidae; genus Fistularia; species Fistularia tabacaria. The sequence continues at coordinate 145,097 of CAAKHD010000305.1, read as the reverse complement.
GGGTATTTACTCAAAAACTTGAAGATGGAGGATTTTCTCCAAGTATCTTGTAGTAGATGGATTGAGGCGGGGTACTGGGGGTAGTGCTCTAGCCAAGCGACAGCAGACAGCCAAGCTTGTGATGGGAAGTAACAGAGTACATATACTCATGGAGTGCTCAAGTTTTTTGAGCTACTTGTACTAACAAATTTTACTTTTCCAATTGCAGTGGAAAGTACTACTCAGCTTTGTATAAGGCACATGTGAAACATAGCAACTGAGACTTTAACAGGCTGAGTACTTCCCTACAATTATGAGGTACTTTCCCTCCCATTTCAAATGTATACAAACAGTACTTCCACTGCACTACATATCACAGGGCATTATAGTATTTCCTACTCAGTTTGTGCTTCATGCCGCAAAGGCAGCCATGTGAACTCGAGTACTCAAGCACTACACTTTGACTGCTTGCAATTTAATATGATGCAATACTTTCAAAATCAAACGGCACCAAAGTTTCTTAAATTGGCTTCACTTTGAAAATAAAGGTTCTCTGAAAAGGTTTCTAGGGTACTTTAAGTTTGATACTGCCTGAATATCAATTCAACAGGCTGCATACAGAGTATGAATGAAACCTTTTATAAGATTGATTTCATATGTCAATGTCATGTTTGATACTTGATACATTCATATCACATTTGATAAATTAATTAGATTCTTGATATATTTATACAATAATTAATATTTGCATGTGATATTGGATAATTGGTTTAATGTATGTTAATTATATTTTATAATGTATACATATTGTAATTTAAATATGTATAGGGTATTTGATGTATTTATATATTTGTAAAATGTATACTTTTGACATATTTATTTGATATTTGATATATCTGGTCATTAGATACATGTATACAAAATTAGATTTACAATGATAAATATTGATATGATACATATAAATATCAAAAATACACACACATATCGTATTAATACATTAAGATATTAAGTGTCAAATCATATAAATATGTCAATATCTTATACATAAATCAAATGTCATATCAGGTACTAGTACTTATATATTTAAAAGGATTCATAAAAAAATCTATACATTTTATATCAATAGCTATATCTTAAATATATAGGTATCATGTCAAGTAAGAGCAGTAAAAAAACTGAAAAGGATTAATAAAGAAAATTTATTCTAATCCAGTTGCCTTCCAGTTTCGACCCTCCATTTTCATCCACCGAAGACGGGAGAGCTGGGGTCAATGGACGGCGCCCCCCCTTACACACACTTTTTCTGGGCATCCTCTCTTGACGAGGAGCAGGCCCCCTCTTTGATCAGTGCTCAGGAAATTTCATTAGGGCCCGAGATGGGCGGATAAGAGACCAAAGACGGCTGGGGTGGATGCGGAGAGGAAGGGAAGAAGACAAAGAGGGCTTGAAAGAGAAAAAAAGAGACTGATAGCGAGGTGGATGTCCCTCTTCACGTGCAAGGAGGAGGAAAGGATGGGATGAAGGGTTCCTGCCTCTTTGCTAGCTTAAAAGGAACTCAAGATGAGTCCTTTGTTTTGGCTCAAATTTACTGCAGTACAAGAAGAAGATGCAAGGTGTCAACCCCTGCAGGACACTGTGTTGGATCCAGAATGCTAGCAGGTAAAAAAAAAAAAAACACTCAAGCACTTCCCCACTTCTTTCCATCCATCTCAGTTTTCCACAAGATCGCAGCCCAGACACATCTATCATAACCTCAAATCTCAGCCTGACTGACGCACCGCAGAAGTCATGCTAACCGCAACTCGCACAATTGCTGTTGCTGACAGGTAGGAATACAATACTTATTCTCGTACTCTGTTTGGGTTTCCAATACAAAAGGGCAGATGATCCAAGCTGACGAAGGACACCTTGAACATTTTGTCGTTATGAAGGTGAGCCGGTTGGGGTTCTGCCTCAAATGTAGCCAAGACAACACAGCTCCAACTGCTGACAGGAAAAGTGACCCTTCAGCATGATTATTTATGAAAACAGCGTATCTCATATCACATGACATGAACGAAGGCTCCTCATCTAACAATGACAGACCAGGGAATGGGACACTGCCATCTGACCAGCAGTTTCTGATGCGCGTCTCCTGAGTAAGGTCAGAGGTGGAGCAATAGTCAACTCAAACATATCAAATATTCAGAATATTCTGGGTTATTATAATGGAAATAAATGATTTTGGCCTTAGAAATAGGGCAGAGTCATCAATCAGACTGTGTGATTCGTCAAGAACAAGAGGAGAATATTCTCTAACAAACAATCCCAATCTTGTCCAGTCCAACTGGGCCCAAGTGATAAGCGTGGAGGTGATGGGACCCACGTGGAGGCCTGTTTTCCGCTTCCCCTCCAGCCATGATAGAGTATACATTTGTTCTCTGTGGAAACTGAGGGAAAAACCAGGGAAACTTAGACCGTCCAGAAAGTGTTTCTGGGGGACCATTGCTGCCCACCATTATCTGTGATATCCCACAGAAAGAGAAAGCGGGGAAAAAAGAGGTGCTGAGAGCCCCCTTTGGCCTTATCAATCACTCCGAACAGAGGAGGGTAGGCGATGCCCACATCATCTCCACAGCCCCATCAATCACCCAATGAAGAGGAGGGCGGCGGTATAAAGACAACCCAGCCAGCAACTGTTTACCTTATCGATCATGTCGGGCCGGTTGGTAGCGGCGAGCACCGTGACGCTGCAGAGCTGCTCGATGCCGTCCATCTCTGTCAGGAGCTGAGCCAGGACCCTGTCGTCCACGCTGCCGGTCCCCGAGGAGCTGGAAGGGGAGGACAAGACGGATGAGCATGGTACAGAAAAGTGCTGCGGTGGATGGATGAAAGGGGTCATCCCCTTTTCACACTACCTTATTTACCAGAATGTAAATCAGGGTAGTATACACATATATCTTGGTGTGTCTAACCTTATTTAAAGCACAGTAGTACATGGCAAAGAACCCCCTTTTTTTTCCAAAAGTAGGATATTAGTTCACTAAGTTACTCACCTGAGAAAGTATTTCTACTTATTACACCACCGCTTTCTGAACAAATGTCTTGAGTTAGGGGGAAATCAAATAAACAATGAAATGAATTAATATAAAACTATTCTTATTTAATGAGGTAAAAAACTGATGTGAAGTCATTAAAGGGAACCCTGCCCGGGAGGACTAATTGGCATAGATATGCTTTAATATATATCTCATACTAGAATATGTTGTGAAAAAGCACAAAGAATCGTTATTTCTTTAAAAATCGCAAGGTATATCACATATTAAACCTACGCGCGCAGCCATTGTTTACTAGCTCAATTCATGTTGGTTAATGACATTAAAAGGTTTCATTTTGTTAACTTTGGCTTGGTACGGTGTGGTATATATGGTAGTAATGCAACATTGCGCTACTTTTGGGTGTCATTTCCAGTTAAAGAGAAACAAAGGCACTGATGCTGGTCTACACAGCTTTCTAAGGGACAAGAAGAAAAGAAAGGAAAGGGAAATTGCTTGTGGACGTACACAACTTCCTAAGGATCCGCGGCTGTGTACTCACCGCTTCTCTCCGGATGCATTTGACTCATTTACCGAGCAAAGCTGCTGAATGAGCTCACGGCTGCTGCTAGTTTTGAATTGTAACTAAAGCCAAACGCCGTGCCGACAGTTCTCTTTCACAAGTATACAAAAGGTCGTCGGAAATGAGTGAAGAAATGCCATCAGAAGGAGACGCTGGATGTTCTCCTGCGAGGATGTCAACAACCCACTACTGCAGAAGTAGCATCTGATCAAAGACTGAGCACCAGAACCATCATGGAGTAAGCTGACGACGAGTCACCCAGTCAGTCAGCACAGCAGTCCGCAAGTCAGTGAACAGCCAATGACGAAAGGTCATTGGCATTGTCACTCCTTAAAACAGACACTCACTCTCTGTTAGCTAGCCACAAAGTTGCAGCAAGCCCACAAGCGACTGACTTGGCCAACTCTTGCCTCTTTGTCTTCCTTTTGAAGCTCATTTAAACTTCTTTCTTGAGCGTTATCCTCCTCGCTTACGTCCCTCTCGGGTTCAAGTGGGAAGGGTTGCAAAGATGACATGTTTTTGCCCTGTAGGTTAAAATTAATGGGCCACCTCATGTCAACCTTGTGATGTTACTACTGAGACAACGTAAACAGCAATGGCGGCCTATGAGGGAAAAGATTTTTTTTTGCATTCTATACAAACTAAGATAGGTTGAGAGATCTTATTATCATTTTTATGTAACAGGTACAAATATTGATCAAATAGGACAATAATGTGTTGGTAACCAGGGATCCCTTTAACACTGTTAAACCCGGAGAAAAGGGGAATTTAATAAATTAAAAAATCAATACGGCAAAAAAAAAGGATTTTGTTTGTGTTCTAGAGTTTGGATGGAGGAGGTCCATCTCACTGGAGATGAAACTTGAAGACATCTCATGTGGCGAGTTGCAATTGGAAGGGAGAGCAAGGAGCGGAGTTGCGGTTTTGCAGAGCTCGAAGTCTTCACACCCAGACCAAAGTCAAGGGAATATGGCGGTGGGGAAAGATTCTGCAGCCAACTGACCAAAGATTTTCAGCTCTTTGAAGTGGCGGTCAGTCAAAGTCCAGATGCTGGTCTGGGTCAAATCCGGGGTCATGTGACCCGTGCTAAACTCGAGCCTCGCGACCTGGATGTTAAAACGCAGCTAATTTAGTGGTACTGTCACATGACGTGCCTTTATTAGATGATGCGTTACAGGGGAACAGGGAGGGACATGTCACGTATAAAACAGGCCAGTGGTGATCAGCCATCTGCAGAGGTGATGGTGCAACGGCTCGGTAGTCGGACATGTACTCCTCTGATGTAAGGCTCTCGCTCCAAACTGCCGCTGCCGCCACTTTGGGCCAAATGGGACAAACCTAGCTTTCTAATTTGGGTTTTTCTGAGAAACATAACTTTCCAGTTATTACTTTTCTGAAGGTAAGAGGAGCAAGCAATAAAACCTGCACTGTGTTTGGGAAGAAGAGCAAACCATAACTCTCTCTCTTTGGGTTTTTCAATCTCTTTCATCCCCCCATGAACCCCCCACACCCCAAAGACTTGCAGGAGTGTATAACATTAGCATCTATGCACACAAACACACACACACACGCCTTTCCACCCTTTTTCACATGGTCTGTCAACTGAAACATGAGAAGACGGCTGCTTCGCCTTGACTTTCAAATAATGGGAAGGAAAAGCTAACGGGGATATTTGTTTGTGTTCTGCGGCTTACTGTTTTAACCACGTTTTTATACCAGGAAAAAAAGTAGAATACATTTGATCCTTTCATCTGTCATCACTTTTAAAAGTTCCCATTCAATGTAAAAATGTGGTTGGTCAGTTTATGTAGTGTGTGTGTCTGTGTGTCATCTGTTTCAAGCGACTGGTATGAATTAGAGTTTTTTGATACCGTCATAAAGGTCATAAGGTCAACATTTCAAAGTCTTAGAAATTTCATAAATGATTTTGGGTCATTGTTGGTCTTCAATGCATGTGCACAGGCAAACACACACACACAAACACACACAACCCTTAAAAAAGACTCGTCAAAGATGCAAGGTGGGTTATTTTCCGAAGGGCATGAGATGCAGACGGCCACCCTTCCATGCTGAAACGCACGCACACACAGACACACATACACACACGTACACACACATAGCCTCTGTTGACAGGGCCAGTGGAAGTGCCAGACGTCATTAGCTGAGACAAGGCTGCTGAAGAACACAAAGGAGCTCTGTCATTGGGACATGAAGACAAGGGAGGTGGTGGTTGAAAGAGAGGGCGCTCAGAGTAGCAAGGAGGAAAGGATGGAATGGAGGGCTGATTAGTGAAAGGGGAAGATGGGGCAATGGGTTGGGAGGGAAAAAAATGGGGTGATGTGAATAAATGCATGAATGAGTGAATTGACCGGGAGAGGTAGTGGGAAAAAAGGGAGGGGAGAGGATGTGGGGTGCTATGGAGGCGAGACGAGTGGAGAACGTTCCGGGGAACGTTTTATTCTCCTTAGCAGCCGTTGCATAAAAATTTTAACGACCCTTCATTTGAATTCTTCCTTTTTTTTAATCCTCTGTTCTTGCCTGTCAATCTTTGCCGTTTAATGTCCTCTTAGCTCTCCTACCGTCTTCCTCATTTCCTCCCAGGAGCTTGGATTCATGGCAGGTAGGGCTGACAGATTTACAGATGCTTCTCGTTCCACTGAGGCAAAGAAACACGGTGGCGGCGGCGGAGGAAGAGGAGGCAGCCCAGCTGGGTCGACGTTTTTTTCCAGCCAGAGCCACTTGGCTGATTAAAACCCGTGCAGGAATTGCAGACTAATAAATAACCTCCTCAAGATCTGAGCTCAGTGGATTCTTCTCCAAAGGCTGAGCAGCCTCCAGGCACGGGTACAGCGCCACCGCTGTACGTCATCATAATACAACGGCAGGAAACATGGAGGCCGGGAGCGGGAAAAACGCTGACAGATGAGAGTATGTCAGTCTGGATTGTGGAAACTAGCTAGAGAGCAAGTTTCTACGGGGAGAAGGAAAACATCCAGCAAGGGATTCTGGATTTTGTAGAAAAACACATTTTTCAGCTAATTCCTTTTCAATGAAACGTTCAGGCTAACACAGCTAGCTTAGAGTAAGCTTAAAAATGCACAACAAACGGTACATCTCGAGACCTTCCAGCAGGTGCCATGTTGTTACAGTGGCTGATCAACTTTGGAAGGTTGGGTTGGTGGAGTGTTTAGCTTCTGGCATTAGCACTATTCTTGTTACGGATTCATTGTCGTACCCACAGGCAGACACAAGACTCCGCACCAAAACAGGTAGTGTTCGACAAAGGCAAGTTAATACAAGCCCGGTTGCAAAGTACAGTTACAGACAAGGGGCTTTGGTGCAACGGGAGAACTCAGGCAATCACCAAGGTGCGGGCAGAAGGCGAACCGCTGGGCTGAGGTGTAGTGAGAACTCAGGCCAATGGTGAGCAGCTGGGCACTGATTTGCAGCATCCGCTACCAGAATACTCTGGCCTCCACCTGGGGTCAAGCAGCTAGTGAACTGCTCGGCCGTGGTGTCAAGAGAACTTCCACGGTAGGTGAGCAGTTGGCGCTGGGTGATGTGGAGGGAACTCCGTGTCAGGAGCGAGCGGCCAGCCAAGTGGCACGAGCATACACTGACGAGGGAAGCCCAGTTGGGAAGGCCGGCTAGGCGAGAGGCGCTGGCGAGATAGGCCCAGTCAGGTCATGGGCTCCCTGATCGCCAGTGACGAGCACAAGCTGTGCACCTCCCCAACACACGGCAATCTTGCACTTTCCCGGCTGTGTGGAAATGACGTTGTTATGCTGTACAATACTTTGAAAGGATGCTAGGCCCTGCATATAAACATACAGTAGCATCAGATAGGTCTTTGGACGGGAGTGGGTCCACGTGTCACTCTGTGTGCAACAGCAAGGGGGCTGTGACACCACGCCCCAAAAATGCTGTACTTAGCCATTTTCTACCAGTGAACATCTTGCGTCCAGACAGAAAGCACAGAGTTTGAACACTGGGATATAACAATGGCGGCCCTCTTCTTCTCTGCTCCTTCCTGCAACATTTAGTTTCATCAGTGGGTTTACCAAGAAGCATGCTGCATACCCCCCCAAGCTCCCGACCCCCCAAACTCCCCGCCCAATCCACCTCCCCACCCATCTGCTGTGGCAGGGCACAATGAAGTATTTGTGCTCCCCCAGTCCATGTCCTCTGTCCACCCCAGCCGTCCTCTTTCCTTTAAGCCACAGATGTTCACAGTGCCATCCCACTAAAAGCGCCTCCAGACAAGACTGTCCTCTGTGTCCGCCAGAAGCAGAGTAAAAAAAAATAAAAAGGAGGAAGAAGAAGAAGAAGAAAAAGCCACAAAAGTACCATGGCAACCAAGTGGCTGGCTTTGATAGAGGAGTTGTGAGAACACTCGGGTGATAAAGTGAACCTTTGTGGGGGGCAAGGCTATAAATTAATCCAGTCCATAACACAACTAGTCATCACCGAACAATGAATGTGGTGCTTTTTTTTCTTTTTTCGTTTTGTGGTGAGTTCAGGTGTTTATTAGACAACAATTCATCAAAAATACCTTCCTCTTTGACTGGCGAGAGCGTCAATCTCATCGAAGAAGACTATGGAGGGAGCCACGGCCCTTGCCTTCCGGAACACCTGCAGGCAGAAGCCGGGGGGGTGGGGTGCAACACAGGACGGGTTGTTTTTTCTTTTTTTGTTTTCACAATGGCAGTGGATTGTTCTCAGCTGCCAGTGCGCACAAACATGCACAGGAAACACAACCGATAATGTCAGGCAGCAGCACTCGGCCCATCCGTTCCGGGTGTAAACAACTAAAAATAATTAGGCCGACCATCATATCAACATGTCAGCAAAGATGCAGTGTTTCTGTAGAAACCCCTGAAAGTACTTATTGGAGTTGGAGGGGAAGTTCGAAAAAAGGACTCACCTCTCTCACCGCTCTCTCCGACTCTCCGACGTACTTGCTTAGCAGCTCGGGTCCCTGAGGAGTCAAAGGTAGGGAGGGTTAGGAGATGGTGGTGCCGTTTCCTGGCTAGCGGTCGAAATGGGGGCACTGGCTTCCTTGCAAAATCGATGGGGTTTTCAAGAAAAAGCGAGCGAAGGAGAGTGGTGAGATTTAGCCGACGGTTAAAAGCCTCTGTCTGGTGGAACCGTTCTGGAACAGAACCAGAGATCGGCAGAGGGGATGCTGTCCCCTGGGGTGTTAAAACAAGGTGAAAAACAGTAGGAACAAAAACGTGGAGCATCAGGATAAAACAATAATAACTATGATGAAAATAATAATAATAATACATTTGATTTTCAGGCACCTTTCTAAAACCCCAAGGTCTCCTTCCAAAAAATGAAAAGAAACAAGGTAAATAGAAGGTAAAATTATTAAAAAGGCAAAATAGATGGGTTTTGAGTTTTTACTTGGGGGAGTAAGTTTAAAAGCAGGGGAACAGAGCAATTGAACGCTCTGCATCCCAAAGTACTAAGGTGGGCTGGGGAACAACTAATTCGACAAAAAACAAGACGTGAGAGAGTGGAAGGGAGTGGCAATATGAAGCAGCTCTGATTGGTATGGAGGGACCAGGTTGCTGATGCATTTATAGGTGAGGAGCAATATTGTGAGGTTTAACCTACATTTTGGGCAACCTGTGGAGCTGTTGAAGGACTGGGGTAATGTGTGACTCTAGAGTTTGTGGAGGGTCTTGTCGGGGAGACCAAAAAGACTGGGGTTGCAGAATTCAATCAGGGAGGTGACGAAGGCATCGACAATAATGGCTGATGCATGTGGAGAAAAGAAGGGGCAGAGTCTATTCACATTGGGTTGATGGAAATAGGTGGGCCGGTTATATTGCCAATATTGGGCTGGGAAGTTAAAAAACAGAAAAATTAAAAATACAAAACGAAAAGAGGGATACAAATTAGCAGAAGCCCATGGAAAGGTTTGGACTTTAAATCAGTTTGGTCTTTAGACATGACGTTTTATTGGCCTGTGTATCTTATTCACAATTTATTTGTTAATGAAAGGCTGGCTAGTAATTGTAGCACTTGTTAGTAACCTTATGTCTTCACCCAAGTCCCTGGGCTCTCTCATTTCGCTTGTTCCCAGAGGGGCTGGGCGTGGTCTACTGCAGCCATCCTACCAGGCGCACATCATTACTACATTATTTCTTTTAATGAATATTGAAGCCATCATTGTATCATGTAATTGGACCTTGTAGTTGTTATCACTGCTGTTATTAGCATGAGATTGTTTGTGCTTTTCCTCCCAACCCTCATAAACCCCCCTTCTCTATCACGCTCTTGTCTTCTCTCTCTCGCGGTCTCTGTCTTTACCTCAACTGGTCGAGACAGAAGTCCAGCTCAGTTGAGCTGGGATCTGTTCAAGGATTCTGCCCAGTAAAGGACAGTGTTTCTTTGATCCTGTCACCAAGTGCATTTTCTTGGGGGAATGTTGGGTTTATGTCGATCATTTTTGGGAATGTGGTCCAGACCTGGTCTAAGTGTGATGGGACACAGTGTTTACATTTGACCCCATAAAAATAAAATCTGACTGAGATCTGGCTTTAACTTGTTCAACAGTCACCGACTTGAGAGCTACCTTGGATTCGGCCTTCGTGACTTTCGGCGCAAGTGGAAGGAATTACTTGGAGTTCACAAGAAAAAAAATAAAATGAATAAAAAAAAAACCCAGGCGGGGCCCCGCCTCATGCACAGTTACCCAGTACTATTTCAATCCTTGCCATGCTCTTTGTACTGGCTTATATTAATGCTAAACATCTGTGTCTCGGATGGCGGACGCACAAATTACCCACCGCAACCGTCGACATTCGCAGCACACCACCGCGGCTGTTATCGCTACTGCAGATGTTGCTGCTTGTCATCATGGATGCGTTTCACAAAATTTCAGGTTTGCAGCCAGCTGAGTTCGGGAAAGCAACCACCTGGCCTTCCTGGCGATCCATTTCATCTTTGGCTTAAAATAAGAGCGCAATGGGCATGTTGCAAAATTGATCGGTTTGAGATGTAGCCGAGTGTTGGTTTGGAGGCAGAAGTCAGGATATCTAAAGCTAGCAAACTGGGATAAGGCAAAATGCAAAATCCTGTTTGCTCATGGAAAGCCAACCAATATCTTTCCTGTCTGACACAGCAGGTTTGTCATGTTGGACTTTGCGACATGTTCCTGCTACTGTTCAAAGGTGGTAATCATTGTGAGCATGAGCAAAACCACCAATGGGGGACATTTTGTGCAGGGCAGGGGTTTCTTCTTGTTGCATTACTGAGCTATATTAAAACCATATAAACGTGTCACTCCGCCCGACAGTGTGACTCCGTGGACTGGTCCAAAATCTGAACTTTTAAAGCCATCATTGAGCCTTCATCGCTGACCCACTTGATTAGCGTTTGTTTATCTTGGGTGTCTTTGCCCTCTAGGCAGCACTGCTCTCTGACGGCATTGAGAGTGCATCTTTGTTTTGCTGCTTCGTCTCCGTCTCTTTCCCTCGTTTCCTTCCTCCTGTTAAGCTTCTCTCTGCTGCACTGCGATCCATTCTGGGCCTTCTCTCTCTTTCTCTCTTTCTCTCTCTCTCTCTTTCTCTCTATCCCTTGGCTCTCGATGCCACTTCCAGATGTTTTACATCTGGCTAATCGTCGCCTTAATCGATCTTCCTGTCTTTCCCGTTTTTGCGTATGTTTTTCTTGTCCAGTCGTCCCATCTGTTGTGCGACTGTCCCCCCCCCCCCATGTGTGGACATGCAGGCCTAGGCTGCCACGGCGAACGCCACCACAAAAAAATGGCTGTTTTTTTTCCCCCCCAATTTTGCTGCTTCTGGGCCCCTAGACCCCAAGCTCCTCTCCCTTCCCCTACGGCTCCCAGGTACTTTTCTCCCACTTCACTCTGGCGCTTGGGAGCAGACAAACATCCACTTAGCCCCCAAAAGAACTTCCTCCCTCTGCGATCTGCGCTTTCAACACCTCTGGGCTGCCGGGGGAGACGACACTTAACTCCCGGCCCTTTTGTCTGCACCAGTGAGTGCCGAGGTTGAGTTATTAATCCTGGGTTCCTCTCAGCGGTGCGGCCAGGGGGACTGATTAGAAAGCGAGTTTAAGACCGTTGACACCGCAGAGATACAAGGCCAGAGCTGGTGTGTGCGTTCATGTGCACGTATGTGCGTGCGTGTGTGTGCATCTGCGGATGTGAGTGTGTGCGTCTGTGAGTCGCTGCAGTGGGAGGAAACAGAAATTGACAAGATGATAATAGGGCTTTTTCACACAGAGGAAACAGGGTGAGCCTTAAAGTATCCACATTTAAATCTGGATAACATATCTATGTCAAAGAAACCGCTGCCCTGGAAAAAACCCGATACTGTTATTGCAGATGCTGGAGCCTTCGGGAGGAAGGACAGGATGTTTTTTTTTTTCCTTTTCATCCCTCTCAGAGAGCAGATAGTCTTCCTGATGTCTCAAAAATGGCCGTGTGACATTACGGCGCAACTGTTGTCTCACATTTGTCTTAACGCTTCGCCCCAAACTCAAGTGGGGTCCTGTGAGGTCGCAGGGAGCGCCATCCGGCCGGCAGTGAAGTTTAATTTTCCCCGTTTTGTGTAAAAATAAAAAGTTAAACAAAGTCCTCGCAGGACCAGAGTTAATTCTCCTTAATGAAGTAACCACCATAACAGCTTCGATTTGTTTCCAGGCTGACGGCAGTGACAGAAAAACAAGGCTGGTAAAACTCAATCTGGAGCTTAAAACAAAAAACGTATTTTTGTTTTTCTTTCTTTCTGTCTCTCTGTCAAGGCAACTGCTTTGAAACCACTCAGCATTCAACAATCTGACAGGTTGATCAATCCATCTCTGTCAGGGGGGGCTGGACAGGAGGAGGCCCTGCGACAAGCAGTGCGCTGGGAAGATTGGGGGTGATGAATGAGAGGTGACAAACTGGGGGGCGAAGGTCGGACGAGGAAGCTCTCTGCGGAGGAAGTAGGGAGACGGTACCTCCCCCTGGGGTCATCAGGGAGACGTGGCGCCTTCCACTTTGACGCCTCTCACACAGGAGATAATAAAACGTGCATTGCGACCACAGGGTCTCGGAGACCAGCATCTTGGTACATTTTCAAGCAGCTGGGCGTCAGGTTGGAGATGTACTAGAGATGGAGGATCCTTTGGTATTGTTGGGCAGTGTTGAGTTCAATTTAGAAACATTAGGAACGTTAGAAAAATAGCTGAACTTTTGAGGAAAGGTTGGAAGTTCTGGCAAAGTCGTTTATGATGTTACATCACTGGGTGGGTTGGGGGGGGCACAGGGACAAACACCTGCTGCAGAACACATAGAAGGAAACTGGGCAATAGCGCAGGTAAAGTGGAGCAACATAGCCATACTTCTATCGTCGCCGGCTTCTGACCCTCCTTCCCATTCATGAAAATGTTTGAGTCTGAGCGGATGGATGTACTGCTGACCATTCCCTCAAATGCAAAGGCGGGAAAAGTATGATTGGGGTGGCGTTTTTCATGCGTACGTAGAGCATAAATGAGCCTTCAAGCTTCTCTGTTTTCTGACTTGACTGTTTCTTGATTAGCAGCCGGTTGGACCAAAACCTTTTCGAAGATGTCGGACGCGCGTCAAACTCAATATGCCAAAATCCCCGCTGCTTTCCGTTTTCTCTGTGTCACATATATGAGCCAATCAAGAATTCTGGTTGATTTCTTTGTCATTTTACACAAAGTATTTTGGCAGTTAGGGCTGAATCTAATGTATCTATTTTCCATTTTTACAAGACCATTTTGCATCAAATAAAGTGAATATACCAGAAAAAAATTGACAAAAAAAATATTTGAAAACTCCTAAATTGCATTGTGCATGTTTTTAGGTAGCAAGAGGTAATTTGACATTGTAACTCACCAACTCGAATTTGGTTCCAGGGAAAGCTTTTATTTTTCCAAACCCACAAGCGCCCGTTTAGGGACTTAAGTAGAGACCTGTGAGACGAAAGTGTCTGCGACATGCACCTTATAGCACCTGTAATAACCATGATCGATCAAGTATTTTGATGTTCTCCCTGCACTGCTCCTTTGTGTGAAAAAAGGAGCAGGAGATGGTTCTAGGAACCGAGGTCCCTGGTCCCTGGTTCTTCTCCTATCCCAATGCATGAAGAAACAGCCAAGTTTACTGAATAGGTTCGAGAGGAGCAAAAACTTCCTACCATGTGAAAGCGGGTATACAGTAAGCCCCTGGCAAAAAAGAAGGAGTAGCCATCTACAAGGCCAAGCCTATATGACCTGCCTCACTAGTCTGTCAGTACCCTCCATGTCCAACTGGAATTCCCTGGATTATCTTGTCTCGGAGATTCCACTTCCCAGCTGCTCATTAACACCTGATTTATTTCAACAGTACCCCCCCCCCCATTTCAAAATACACCAAAACCGCCGGGCCAACAGTTCACATCTGTCACTCACGACGTATAAAAATGACAAACAGCTCATCTGTATAAAGTGCATGAAACATTTCAGCACCAAGACGCTTACATTTCAGATTCTTCTTTTTCCCCCTTCTTCCTCTGGGACCGTATCCATCATTCTGTTTACAAAATCTGAGACAAGGATTCACCAATCATAGGGTTTACGGCAATGCTTCAGAGAGTATTCTTATTTCTCCAGCATTGGCATGTTACACTGATGGAGTTTCTTGGATGGCTCCATCCCGTTTTTGCCCTTTTTTTTTTTTTGTTTTGTTTTGCCAAGGCCTTGCGCTGTGTTTGTCAGATCCTTCCATCTGGACCTGACGTGAAGAGAAGCACCTGCACCGCATGCGTTCCCATCAAAGTTCCAGTGTTAATAGTTCACAAGTTCCAACAAGAGCAAAAAAAAATAAAAATGGCTTGTATCTGTTCAAAAAGGGAAGGGTTTTACTGGGGAAATAAAGGGGTGATCGTGAGTGAAAGGAAACTTACTTTAATAGCCAGGAAGTTGAGGCCGCTCTCATTGGCCAGCGCCTTGGCGATCATGGTCTTGGAGCATCCCGGGGGTCCGTAGAGCAGGACTCCTTTGGGGGGCTGGATCCCCATGCGGGTGAAGGCCTCAGGGTGCCTCAGGGGCCACTCCACCGCCTGCCTCAGTTTCAGCTTCACCTCCTCCATCCCGCCAATGTCCGTCCAGCAAACCTGAGTGGCAAAGAGCGGTTTTCATGAACCACGTGAACAAGTCATTTTCTGGAAAAGTATCAGCCTCGGGATGTTTAACAAAAAAATACACAGATTGCATATATCACGTATGTCTTGTGATATTTGGTTGAATGTTAAATTCTAAATCCAGACGATGGCTGACATTATATGCTGCTGTGATTAAAATGTTCGGTTTGCTAACCAATACACAACACCTCTCCAACGTCAACACAATGTCATTTCGTGTTGATGTTTTGCTAGCATAAACATCCCGATGCTGCATTTGTCCAATGGCTCTGGTAATCTGACATCCCGAGCAGCTGGATCTGACAGAGTGCTCCACAGCCTCAAGTGTTGAAATGAGTTCAGATAAATCCTTAGTAATAGCAAGAAATAACAACATAATAAATGATAAATAAGATGTTATTTTGGAACATTGTGCATCATGATGATTCTTACCAGGCACAATCACCCTGTTCTACTGCCAAAGACTTTTCAAATTCAACATGCAGGAAAACTGCATATTAGTACCGATTCTTTGATACCATACGTTAATAGATCTAACGTCAATGGGACTCAGATACACATGCAAACAAATGCACCCCATCACTTATTTCTTTATTTGACAATGATATAATCGTCATGACTTTCCATCCCTTTTGATGAGAGAGGAAAAAAACGGCAAATGATCTCAATTCAGCTCCTTCAAAGTGAAATCTTGGGGTTCTATCTTGGATATATCGTCTCCAACGTCTCATCTTTTGCTGCTCCCTTCAGGGGTCTTCACAGCAAATCATCTGCCTCCATCTAAACCCTATTCTCTGTATCCACTTCTCTCACAACACCTCTTTCACTCCATCCATAAATCTTCTTTCCGGTCTTCCTCTAGACCTCCGCCCGGCACTTCTAACCTCAGCATCCTTCTTCCCAGATCTTCAACACCCCTCCTCTCTAAATGACCAAATCATTCCGCTCTGACCTTATCTCCAAAACCTCTAACATGTGCTGTCCCTGTGATAGACTCATTACTTATCCTATCCATCCTCACCCTCAAAGAGTACCTCAATATCTTCATCACTGCTACCTCCAGCTATGCTGCCAGTCTTTTCCCCAATATCACAGTCTCTAAGCCATACAGCATCGCTGGTCTCACCACTGCCGATAGAACTATCTGCCGGTATTTCACTCGTGGACTTGACAGGGATGACGCAACACAATTTTTGAGCATGTCATCATCAACTTTTAAGGAGAACTTATCAAAATATCCCCCATTTCCTGCACCTTATAGCTCAAAACTGCATATTGTTTGTAAGACAGAAATAATGGGAGGCGTTGTTGGCTGTTGTAGATTTCCCAGATGGAGGGGATACAGTCATTTGATCCCGAGCAAATCTAAATCCTGTCGGGGTAAAAGAAAAAAAAAAAAAAATCACCGGCTGAATGAAATCTGACTACATCATTGGTACATAAAAAGGTCGGTCGTAAGGCATTTATTGATTTCAGACTCTGGGAAAGAGTGGAAAACAGCCCCCCTCACCCTCAATCCCCCGACAAAAATATACTATTAAATATCATATACACCCCACCGGGGAGGCCAAACTTTGAGAAGCCCAAACTTTGAGCATTAGCAAAAAGGAAACCGCCTGGTTGGAGTCCCATCAAAATGTTTCAGGTCATTTGATAGGAAAAAAAAAAAAAAAAAAAAAAAAGCGCCAATTTTTTTACAGAAAGCCGTTTATGAAAAACGGC